>JAKZAN010000125.1:0-24675 GCA_023053545.1 Lepidurus packardi
CAATAAGATTTTGAGGAAATTTCAGGTAAAATTACAAGCAAATTTAAAGTAAATTTCAATGAAATTTCAATGAAATTTCGGTGTAATTTCAATAAGATTTCGAGGAAATTTCAGGTAAAATTACAAGCAAATTTGAAGGAAATTTCAGGTAAAATTACAAGCAAATTTCAAGGAAATTTCATTGAAAGTTCAGGTAAAATTACAAGCATATTTCAACGAAATTTCATTGAAATTTCAGGTAAAATTACAAGCATATTTCAACGAAATTTCAATGAAATTTCGGTGTAATTTCAATAAGATTTCGAGGAAATTTCAGGTAAAATTACAAGCAAATTTCAAGGAAATTTAATTGAAATTTCAGGTAAAATTACAAGCATATTTCAACGAAATTTCAATGAAATTTCAGTGTAATTTCAATAAGATTTTGAGGAAATTTCAGGTAAAATTACAAGCAAATTTCAAGTAAATTTCATTGAAATTTCAGGTAAAATTACAAGCATATTTCAACGAAATTTCAAAGAAATTTCAGTGTAATTTCAATAAGATTACGAGGAAATTTCAGGTAAAATTACAAGCAAATTTCAAGGAAATTTCAGGTAAAATTACAAGCAAATTTCAAGGAAATTTCAATAAGATTTCAGTGTAATTTCAATAAGATTTCGAGGAAATTTCAGGTAAAATTACAAGCAAATTTCAAGGAAATTTCATTGAAATTTCAGGTAAAATTACAAGCAAATTTAAAGTAAATTTCATTGAAATTTCAGGTAAAATTACAAGCATATTTCAACGAAATTTCCATGAAATTTCAGTGTAATTTCAATAAGATTTCGAGGAAATTTCAGGTAAAATTACAAGCAAATTTCAAGTAAATTTCAGGTAAAATTACAAGCAAATTTCAAGTAAATTTCATTGAAATTTCAGGTAAAATTACAAGCATATTTCAACGAAATTTCAAAGAAATTTCAGTGTAATTTAAATAAGATTACGAGGAAATTTCAGGTAAAATTACAAGCAAATTTCAAGGAAATTTCATTGAAATTTCAGGTAAAATTACAAGCATATTTCAACGAAATTTCAATGAAATTTCAGTGTAATTTCAATAAGATTTCGAGGAAATTTCAGGTAAAATTACAAGCAAATTTCAAGGAAATTTCATTGAAATTTCAAGTAAAATTACAAGCATATTTCAACGAAATTTCAATGAAATTTCAGTGTAATTTCAATAAGATTTGAGGAAATTTCAGGTAAAATTACAAGCAAATTTCAAGGAAATTTCATTGAAATTTCAGGTAAAATTACAAGCATATTTCAACGAAATTTCAATGAAATTTCGGTGTAATTTCAATAAGATTTCGAGGAAATTTCAGGCAAAATTACAAGCAAATTTGAAGGAAATTTCAGGTAAAATTACAATCAAATTTCAAGGAAATTTCATTGAAATTTCAGGTAAAATTACAAGCATATTTCAACGAAATTTCATTGAAATTTCAGGTAAAATTACAAGCATATTTCAACGAAATTTCAATGAAATTTCACTGTAATTTCAATAAGATTTCGAGAAAAATTCCGGTAAAATTACAAGCCAATTTCAAGGAAATTTCAATAAGATTTCGAGGAAATTTCAGGTAAAATTCCAAGCATATTTCAACGAAATTTCAATGAAATTTCAGTGTAATTTCAATAAGATTTCGAGGAAATTTCAGGAAAAATTACAAGCAAATTTCAAGGAAATTTCAATAAGATTTCGAGGAAATGTCAGGTAAAATTACAAGCATATTTCAACGAAATTTCAATGAAATTTCGATGTAATTTCAATAAGATTTCGAGGAAATTTCAGGTAAAATTACAAGCAAATTTCAAGGAAATTTCATTGAAATTTCAGGTAAAATTACAAGCATATTTCAACGAAATTTCAATGAAATTTCAGTGTAATTTCAATAATATTTCGAGGAAATTTCAGGTAAAATTACAAGCAAATTTCAAGGAAATTTCATTGAAATTTCAGGTAAAGTTACAAGCATATTTCAACGAAATTTCAATGAAATTTCAGTGTAATTTCAATAAGATTTCGAGGAAATTTCAGGTAAAATTACAAGCAAATTTCAAGGAAATTTCATTGAAATTTCAGGTAAAATTACAAGCATATTTCAACGAAATTTCAATGAAATTTCAGTGTAATTTCAATAAGATTTCGAGGAAATTTCAGTTAAAATTACAAGCAAATTTCAAGGAAATTTCAGGTAAAATTACAAGCAAATTTCAAGGAAATTTCATTGAAATTTCAGGTAAAATTACAAGCATATTTCAACGAAATTTCAATGAAATTTCGGTGTAATTTCAATAAGATTTCGAGGAAATTTCAGGCAAAATTACAAGCAAATTTGAAGGAAATTTCAGGTAAAATTACAAGCAAATTTCAAGGAAATTTCATTGAAATTTCAGTTAAAATTACAAGCATATTTCAACGAAATTTCATTGAAATTTCAGGTAAAATTACAAGCATATTTCAACGAAATTTCAATGAAATTTCAGTGTAATTTCAATAAGATTTCGAGGAAATTTCAGGTAAAATTACAAGCAAATTTCAAGGAAATTTAATTGAAATTTCAGGTAAAATTACAAGCATATTTCAACGAAATTTCAATGAAATTTCAGTGTAATTTCAATAAGATTTTGAGGAAATTTCAGGTAAAATTACAAGCAAATTTCAAGTAAATTTCATTGAAATTTCAGGTAAAATTACAAGAATATTTCAACGAAATTTCAAAGAAATTTCAGTGTAATTTCAATAAGATTACGAGGAAATTTCAGGTAAAATTACAAGCATATTTCAACGAAATTTAAATGAAATTTCAGTGTAATTTCAATAAGATTTCGAGGAAATTTCAGGTAAAATTACAAGCAAATTTCAAGTAAATTTCATTGAAATTTCAGGTAAAATTACAAGCATATTTCAACGAAATTTCAATGAAATTTTAGTGTAATTTCAATAATATTTCGAGGAAATTTCAGGTAAAATTACAAGCAAATTTCAAGGAAATTTCATTGAAATTTCAGGTAAAATTACAAGCATATTTCAACGAAATTTCAATGAAATTTCAGTGTAATTTCAATAAGATTTCGAGGAAATTTCAGGTAAAATTACAAGCAAATTTCAAGGAAATTTCAGGTAAAATTACAAGCAAATTTCAAGGAAATTTCATTGAAATTTCAGGTAAAATTACAAGCATATTTCAACGAAATTTCAATGAAATTTCGGTGTAATTTCAATAAGATTTCGAGGAAATTTCAGGCAAAATTACAAGCAAATTTGAAGGAAATTTCAGGTAAAATTACAAGCAAATTTCAAGGAAATTTCATTGAAATTTCAGGTAAAATTACAAGCATATTTCAACGAAATTTCATTGAAATTTCAGGTAAAATTACAAGCATATTTCAACGAAATTTCAATGAAATTTCAGTGTAATTTCAATAAGATTTTGAGGAAATTTCAGGTAAAATTACAAGCAAATTTCAAGGAAATTTAATTGAAATTTCAGGTAAAATTACAAGCATATTTCAACGAAATTTCAATGAAATTTCAGTGTAATTTCAATAAGATTTTGAGGAAATTTCAGGTAAAATTACAAGCAAATTTCAAGGAAATTTAATTGAAATTTCAGGTCAGGTAAAATTACAAGCATATTTCAACGAAATTTCAATGAAATTTCAGTGTAATTTCAATAAGATTTCGAGGAAATTTCAGGTAAAATTACAAGCAAATTTCAAGTAAATTTCGTTGAAATTTCAGGTAAAATAACAAGCATATTTCAACGAAATTTCGATGAAATTTCAGTGTAATTTCAATAAGATTACGAGGAAATTTCAGGTAAAATTACAAGCAAATTTCAAGGAAATTTCAGGTAAAATTACAAGCAAATTTCAAGGAAATTTCATTAAAATTTCAGGTAAAATTACAAGCATATTTCAACGAAATTTCAATGAAATTTCGGTGTAATTTCAATAAGATTTCGAGGAAATTTCAGGTAAAATTACAAGCATATTTCAACGAAATTTCAATGAAATTTCAGTGTAATTTCAATAAGATTTCGAGGAAATTTCAGGTAAAATTACAAGCAAATTTCAAGGAAATTTCATTGAAATTTCAGGTAAAATTACAAGCATATTTCAACGAAATTTCAATGAAATTTCAGTGTAATTTCAATAAGATTTCGAGGAAATTTCACCTAAAATTACAAGCAAATTTCAACGAAATTTCATTGAAATTTCAGGTAAAATTACAAGCATATTTCAACGAAATTTCAATGAAATTTCAGTGTAACTTCAATAAGATTTCGAGGAAATTTCACGTAAAATTACAAGCAAATTTCAATGAAATTTCAATAAGATTTCGAGGAAATTTCAGGTAAAATTACAAGCATATTTCAACGAAATTTCAATGAAATTTCAGTGTAATTTCAATAAGATTTTGAGGAAATTTCAGGTAAAATTACAAGCAAATTTCAAGTAAATTTCATTGAAATTTCAGGTAAAATTACAAGAATATTTCAACGAAATTTCAAAGAAATTTCAGTGTAATTTCAATAAGATTACGAGGAAATTTCAGGTAAAATTACAAGCATATTTCAACGAAATTTAAATGAAATTTCAGTGTAATTTCAATAAGATTTCGAGGAAATTTCAGGTAAAATTACAAGCAAATTTCAAGTAAATTTCATTGAAATTTCAGGTAAAATTACAAGCATATTTCAACGAAATTTCAATGAAATTTTAGTGTAATTTCAATAATATTTCGAGGAAATTTCAGGTAAAATTACAAGCAAATTTCAAGGAAATTTCATTGAAATTTCAGGTAAAATTACAAGCATATTTCAACGAAATTTCAATGAAATTTCAGTGTAATTTCAATAAGATTTCGAGGAAATTTCAGGTAAAATTACAAGCAAATTTCAAGGAAATTTCAGGTAAAATTACAAGCAAATTTCAAGGAAATTTCATTGAAATTTCAGGTAAAATTACAAGCATATTTCAACGAAATTTCAATGAAATTTCGGTGTAATTTCAATAAGATTTCGAGGAAATTTCAGGCAAAATTACAAGCAAATTTGAAGGAAATTTCAGGTAAAATTACAAGCAAATTTCAAGGAAATTTCATTGAAATTTCAGGTAAAATTACAAGCATATTTCAACGAAATTTCATTGAAATTTCAGGTAAAATTACAAGCATATTTCAACGAAATTTCAATGAAATTTCAGTGTAATTTCAATAAGATTTTGAGGAAATTTCAGGTAAAATTACAAGCAAATTTCAAGGAAATTTAATTGAAATTTCAGGTAAAATTACAAGCATATTTCAACGAAATTTCAATGAAATTTCAGTGTAATTTCAATAAGATTTTGAGGAAATTTCAGGTAAAATTACAAGCAAATTTCAAGGAAATTTAATTGAAATTTCAGGTAAAATTACAAGCATATTTCAACGAAATTTCAATGAAATTTCAGTGTAATTTCAATAAGATTTCGAGGAAATTTCAGGTAAAATTACAAGCAAATTTCAAGTAAATTTCGTTGAAATTTCAGGTAAAATAACAAGCATATTTCAACGAAATTTCGATGAAATTTCAGTGTAATTTCAATAAGATTACGAGGAAATTTCAGGTAAAATTACAAGCAAATTTCAAGGAAATTTCAGGTAAAATTACAAGCAAATTTCAAGGAAATTTCATTAAAATTTCAGGTAAAATTACAAGCATATTTCAACGAAATTTCAATGAAATTTCGGTGTAATTTCAATAAGATTTCGAGGAAATTTCAGGTAAAATTACAAGCATATTTCAACGAAATTTCAATGAAATTTCAGTGTAATTTCAATAAGATTTCGAGGAAATTTCAGGTAAAATTACAAGCAAATTTCAAGGAAATTTCATTGAAATTTCAGGTAAAATTACAAGCATATTTCAACGAAATTTCAATGAAATTTCAGTGTAATTTCAATAAGATTTCGAGGAAATTTCAGGTAAAATTACAAGCAAATTTCAAGGAAATTTCATTGAAATTTCAGGTAAAATTACAAGCATATTTCAACGAAATTTCAATGAAATTTCAGTGTAATTTCAATAAGATTTCGAGGAAATTTCACCTAAAATTACAAGCAAATTTAAACGAAATTTCATTGAAATTTCAGGTAAAATTACAAGCATATTTCAACGAAATTTCAATGAAATTTCAGTGTAACTTCAATAAGATTTCGAGGAAATTTCACGTAAAATTACAAGCAAATTTCAATGAAATTTCAATAAGATTTCGAGGAAATTTCAGGTAAAATTACAAGCATATTTCAACGAAATTTCAATGAAATTTCAGTGTAATTTCAATAAGATTTCGAGGAAATTTCAGGTAAAATTACAAGCAAATTTCAAGGAAATTTCATTGAAATTTCAGGTAAAATTACAAGCATATTTCAACGAAATTTCAATGAAATTTCAGTGTAATTTCAATAAGATTTCGAGGAAATTTCAGGTAAAATTACAAGCAAATTTGAAGGAAATTTCAGGTAAAATCACAAGCATATTTCAACGAAATTTCAATGAAATTTCAGTGTAACTTCAATAAGATTTCGAGGAAATTTCACGTAAAATTACAAGCAAATTTCAATGAAATTTCAATAAGATTTCGAGGAGATTTCAGGTAAAATTACAAGCATATTTCAACGAAATTTCAATGAAATTTCAGTGTAATTTCAATAAGATTTCGAGGAAATTTCAGGTAAAATTACAAGCAAATTTCAAGGAAATTTCATTGAAATTTCAGGTAAAATTACAAGCATATTTCAACGAAATTTCAATGAAATTTCAGTGTAATTTCAATAAGATTTCGAGGAAATTTCAGGTAAAATTACAAGCAAATTTCAAGTAAATTTCGTTGAAATTTCAGGTAAAATAACAAGCATATTTCAACGAAATTTCGATGAAATTTCAGTGTAATTTCAATAAGATTTCGAGGAAATTTCACCTAAAATTACAAGCAAATTTCAACGAAATTTCATTGAAATTTCAGGTAAAATTACAAGCATATTTCAACGAAATTTCAATGAAATTTCAGTGTAACTTCAATAAGATTTCGAGGAAATTTCACGTAAAATTACAAGCAAATTTCAATGAAATTTCAATAAGATTTCGAGGAAATTTCAGGTAAAATTACAAGCATATTTCAACGAAATTTCAATGAAATTTCAGTGTAATTTCAATAAGATTTCGAGGAAATTTCAGGTAAAATTACAAGCAAATTTCAAGGAAATTTCATTGAAATTTCAGGTAAAATTACAAGCATATTTCAACGAAATTTCAATGAAATTTCAGTGTAATTTCAATAAGATTTCGAGGAAATTTCAGGTAAAATTACAAGCAAATTTGAAGGAAATTTCAGGTAAAATCACAAGCATATTTCAACGAAATTTCAATGAAATTTCAGTGTAACTTCAATAAGATTTCGAGGAAATTTCACGTAAAATTACAAGCAAATTTCAATGAAATTTCAATAAGATTTCGAGGAGATTTCAGGTAAAATTACAAGCATATTTCAACGAAATTTCAATGAAATTTCAGTGTAATTTCAATAAGATTTCGAGGAAATTTCAGGTAAAATTACAAGCAAATTTCAAGGAAATTTCATTGAAATTTCAGGTAAAATTACAAGCATATTTCAACGAAATTTCAATGAAATTTCAGTGTAATTTCAATAAGATTTCGAGGAGATTTCAGGTAAAATTACAAGCATATTTCAACGAAATTTCAATGAAATTTCAGTGTAATTTCAATAAGATTTCGAGGAAATTTCAGGTAAAATTACAAGCAAATTTCAAGGAAATTTCATTGAAATTTCAGGTAAAATTACAAGCATATTTCAACGAAATTTCAATGAAATTTCAGTGTAATTTCAATAAGATTTCGAGGAAATTTCAGGTAAAATTACAAGCAAATTTCAAGTAAATTTCGTTGAAATTTCAGGTAAAATAACAAGCATATTTCAACGAAATTTCGATGAAATTTCAGTGTAATTTCAATAAGATTACGAGGAAATTTCAGGTAAAATTACAAGCAAATTTCAAGGAAATTTCAGGTAAAATTACAAGCAAATTTCAAGGAAATTTCATTAAAATTTCAGGTAAAATTACAAGCATATTTCAACGAAATTTCAATGAAATTTCGGTGTAATTTCAATAAGATTTCGAGGAAATTTCAGGTAAAATTACAAGCATATTTCAACGAAATTTCAATGAAATTTCAGTGTAATTTCAATAAGATTTCGAGGAAATTTCAGGTAAAATTACAAGCAAATTTCAAGGAAATTTCATTGAAATTTCAGGTAAAATTACAAGCATATTTCAACGAAATTTCAATGAAATTTCAGTGTAATTTCAATAAGATTTCGAGGAAATTTCAGGTAAAATTACAAGCAAATTTCAAGGAAATTTCATTGAAATTTCAGGTAAAATTACAAGCATATTTCAACGAAATTTCAATGAAATTTCAGTGTAATTTCAATAAGATTTCGAGGAAATTTCACCTAAAATTACAAGCAAATTTCAACGAAATTTCATTGAAATTTCAGGTAAAATTACAAGCATATTTCAACGAAATTTCAATGAAATTTCAGTGTAACTTCAATAAGATTTCGAGGAAATTTCACGTAAAATTACAAGCAAATTTCAATGAAATTTCAATAAGATTTCGAGGAAATTTCAGGTAAAATTACAAGCATATTTCAACGAAATTTCAATGAAATTTCAGTGTAATTTCAATAAGATTTCGAGGAAATTTCAGGTAAAATTACAAGCAAATTTCAAGGAAATTTCATTGAAATTTCAGGTAAAATTACAAGCATATTTCAACGAAATTTCAATGAAATTTCAGTGTAATTTCAATAAGATTTCGAGGAAATTTCAGGTAAAATTACAAGCAAATTTGAAGGAAATTTCAGGTAAAATCACAAGCATATTTCAACGAAATTTCAATGAAATTTCAGTGTAACTTCAATAAGATTTCGAGGAAATTTCACGTAAAATTACAAGCAAATTTCAATGAAATTTCAATAAGATTTCGAGGAGATTTCAGGTAAAATTACAAGCATATTTCAACGAAATTTCAATGAAATTTCAGTGTAATTTCAATAAGATTTCGAGGAAATTTCAGGTAAAATTACAAGCAAATTTCAAGGAAATTTCATTGAAATTTCAGGTAAAATTACAAGCATATTTCAACGAAATTTCAATGAAATTTCAGTGTAATTTCAATAAGATTTCGAGGAAATTTCAGGTAAAATTACAAGCAAATTTCAATGAAATTTCATTGAAATTTCAGGTAAAATTACAAGCATATTTCAACGAAATTTCAATGAAATTTCAGTGTAATTTCAATAAGATTTCGAGGAAATTTCACCTAAAATTACAAGCAAATTTCAACGAAATTTCATTGAAATTTCAGGTAAAATTACCAACATATTTCAACGAAATTTCAATGAAATTTCAGTGTAACTTCAATAAGATTTCGAGGAAATTTCACGTAAAATTACAAGCAAATTTCAATGAAATTTCAATAAGATTTCGAGGAAATTTCAGGTAAAATTACAAGCATATTTCAACGAAATTTCAATGAAATTTCAGTGTAATTTCAATAAGATTTCGAGGAAATTTCAGGTAAAATTACAAGCAAATTTCAAGGAAATTTCATTGAAATTTCAGTTAAAATTACAAGCATATTTCAACGAAATTTCAATGAAATTTCAGTGTAATTTCAATAAGATTTCGAGGAAATTTCAGGTAAAATTACAAGCAAATTTCAAGGAAATTTCATTGAAATTTCAGGTAAAATTACAAGCATATTTCAACGAAATTTCAATGAAATTTCAGTGTAATTTCAATAAGATTTCGAGGAAATTTCAGGTAAAATTACAAGCAAATTTCAAGGAAATTTCATTGAAATTTCAGGTAAAATTACAAGCATATTTCAACGAAATTTCAATGAAATTTCAGTGTAATTTCAATAAGATTTCGAGGAAATTTCAGGTAAAATTACAAGCAAATTTCAAGGAAATTTCATTGAAATTTCATTTAAATATACAAGCATATTTCAACGAAATTTCAATGAAATTTCAGTGTAATTTCAATAAGATTTCGAGGAAATTTCAGGTAAAATTACAAGCAAATTTCAAGGAAATTTCATTGAAATTTCAGGTAAAATTACAAGCATATTTCAACGAAATTTCAATGAAATTTCAGTGTAATTTCAATAAGATTTCGAGGAAATTTCAGGTAAAATTACAAGCAAATTTCAAGGAAATTTCATTGAAATTTCAGGTAAAATTACAAGCATATTTCAACGAAATTTCAATGAAATTTCAGTGTAATTTCAATAAGATTTCGAGGAAATTTTAGGTTAAAATTACAAGCAAATTTCAAGGAAATTTCAGGTAAAATTACAAGCAAATTTCAAGGAAATTTCATTGAAATTTCAGGTAAAATTACATGCATATTTCAACGAAATTTCAATGAAATTTCGGTGTAATTTCAATAAGATTTCGAGAAAATTTCAGGTAAAATTACAAGCAAATTTGAAGGAAATTTCAGGTAAAATCACAAGCATATTTCAACGAAATTTCAATGAAATTTCAGTGTAACTTCAATAAGATTTCGAGGAAATTTCACGTAAAATTACAAGCAAATTTCAATGAAATTTCAATAAGATTTCGAGGAAATTTCAGGTAAAATTACAAGCATATTTCAACGAAATTTCAATGAAATTTCAGTGTAATTTCAATAAGATTTCGAGGAAATTTCAGGTAAAATTACAAGCAAATTTCAAGGAAATTTCATTGAAATTTCAGGTAAAATTACAAGCATATTTCAACGAAATTTCAATGAAATTTCAGTGTAATTTCAATAAGATTTCGAGGAAATTTCACCTAAAATTACAAGCAAATTTCAACGAAATTTCATTGAAATTTCAGGTAAAATTACAAGCATATTTCAACGAAATTTCAATAAAATTTCAGTGTAACTTCAATAAGATTTCGAGGAAATTTCACGTAAAATTACAAGCAAATTTCAATGAAATTTCAATAAGATTTCGAGGAAATTTCAGGTAAAATTACAAGCATATTTCAACGAAATTTCAATGAAATTTCAGTGTAATTTCAATAAGATTTCGAGGAAATTTCAGGTAAAATTACAAGCAAATTTCAAGGAAATTTCATTGAAATTTCAGGTAAAATTACAAGCATATTTCAACGAAATTTCAATGAAATTTCAGTGTAATTTCAATAAGATTTCGAGGAAATTTCAGGTAAAATTACAAGCAAATTTCAACGAAATTTCATTGAAATTTCAGGTAAAATTACAAGCATATTTCAACGAAATTTCAATGAAATTTCAGTGTAATTTCAATAAGATTTCGAGGAAATTTCAGGTAAAATTACAAGCAAATTTCAAGGAAATTTCAGGTAAAATTACAAGCAAATTTCAAGGAAATTTCATTGAAATTTCAGGTAAAATTACATGCATATTTCAACGAAATTTCAGAAATATTCGGTGTAATTTCAATAAGATTTCGGGAAAATTTCAGGTAAAATTACAAGCAAATTTGAAGGAAATTTCAGGTAAAATTACAAGCATATTTCAACGAAATTTCAATGAAATTTCAGTGTAATTTCAATAAGATTTTGAGGAAATTTCAGGTAAAATTACAAGCAAATTTCAAGGAAATTTCAATAAGTTTTCTAGGAAATTTCAGGTAAAATTACAAGCATATTTCAACGAAATTTCAAGGAAATTTCAGTGTAATTTCAATAAGATTTCGAGGAAATTTCAGGTAAAATTACAAGCAAATTTCAACGAAATTTCATTGAAATTTCAAGTAAAATTACAAGCATATTTCAACGAAATTTCAATGAAATTTCAGTGTAATTTCAATAAGATTTCGAGGAAATTTCAGGTAAAATTACAAGCAAATTTCAAGGAAATTTCAGGTAAAATTACAAGCAAATTTCAAGTAAATTTCATTGAAATTTCAGGTAAAATTACATGCATATTTCAACGAAATTTCAATGAAATTTCGGTGTAATTTCAATAAGATTTCGAGAAAATTTCAGGTAAAATTACAAGCAAATTTGAAGGAAATTTCAGGTAAAATTACAAGCATATTTCAACGAAATTTCAATGAAATTTCAGTGTAATTTCAATAAGATTTCGAGGAAATTTCAGGTAAAATTACAAGCAAATTTCAATAAGATTTCGAGGAAATTTCAGGTAAAATTACAAGCAAATTTCAAGGAAATTTCATTGAAATTTCAGGTAAAATTACAAGCATATTTCAACGAAATTTCATTGAAATTTCAGGTAAACTTACAAGCATATTTCAACGAAATTTCAATGAAATTTCAGTGTAATTTCAATAAGATTTCGAGGAAATTTCAGGTAAAATTACAAGCAAATTTCAAGGAAATTTCAATAAGATTTCGAGGAAATGTCAGGTAAAATTACAAGCATATTTCAACGAAGTTTCAATGAAATTTCAGTGTAATTTCAATAAGATTTCAAGGAAATTTCAATAAGATTTCGAGGAAATTTCAGGTAAAATTACAAGCATATTTCAACGAAATTTCAATGAAATTTCAGTGTAATTTCAATAAGATTTCGAGGATATTTCAGGTAAAATTACAAGCAAATTTCAACGAAATTTCATTGAAATTTCAGGTAAAATTACAAGCATATTTCAACGAAATTTCAATGAAATTTCAGTGTAATTTCAATAAGATTTCGAGGAAATTTCAGGTAAAATTACAAGCAAATTTCAAGGAAATTTCAGGTAAAATTACAAGCAAATTTCAAGGAAATTTCATTGAAATTTCAGGTAAAATTACATGCATATTTCAACGAAATTTCAATGAAATTTCTTTGTAATTTCAATAAGATTTCGAGAAAATTTCAGGTAAAATTACAAGCAAATTTGAAGGAAATTTCAGGTAAAATTACAAGCATATTTCAACAAAATTTCAATGAAATTTCAGTGTAATTTCAATAAGATTTCGAGGAAATTTCAGGTAAAATTACAAGCAAATTTCAAGGAAATTTCAGGTAAAATTACAAGCAAATTTCAAGGAAATTTCATTGAAATTTCAGGTAAAATTACATGCATATTTCAACGAAATTTCAATGAAATTTCGGTGTATTTTCAATAAGATTTCGAGAAAATTTCAGGTAAAATTACAAGCAAATTTGAAGGAAATTTCAGGTAAAATTACAAGCATATTTCAACGAAATTTCAATGAAATTTCAGTGTAATTTCAATAAGATTTCGAGGAAATTTCAGGTAAAATTACAAGCAAATTTCAATAAGATTTCGAGGAAATTTCAGGTAAAATTACAAGCAAATTTCAAG
Organism: Lepidurus packardi; assembly: GCA_023053545.1. Classification (NCBI taxonomy): domain Eukaryota; kingdom Metazoa; phylum Arthropoda; class Branchiopoda; order Notostraca; family Triopsidae; genus Lepidurus; species Lepidurus packardi. Next base: position 13,434 of record JAKZAN010000125.1, read on the forward strand.
GAAATTTCATTGATATTTCAGGTAAAATTACAAGCAAACTTCAAGGAAATTTCATTGAAATTTCAGTGTAATTTCAATAAGATTTCGAGGAAATTTCAGGTAAAATTACAAGCAAATTTCAAGGAAATTTCATTGAAATTTCAGGTAAAATTACAAGCATATTTCAACGAAATTTCAATGAAATTTCAGTGTAATTTCAATAAGATTTCGAGTAAATTTCAGGTAAAATTACAAGCAAATTTCAAGGAAATTTCATTAAAATTTCAGGTAAAATTACAAGCAAATTTCAAGGAAATTTCATTGAAATTTCAGGTAAAATTACAAGAATATTTCAACGAAATTTCAGTGTAATTTCAACAAGATTTCGAGGAAATTTCAGGTAAAAGTACAAGCATATTTCAACGAAATTTCAATGAAATTTCAGTGTAATTTCAATAAGATTTCAATTAAATTTCAGTGTAATTTCAATAAGATTTGGATTAAATTTCAGGTAAAATTAAAAGCAAATTTCAAGGATATTTCATTGAAATTTCAGGTAAAATTACAAGCATATTTCAACGAAATTTCAATGAAGTTTCAGTGTAATTTCAATAAGATTTGGAGGAAATTTCAGGTAAAATTACAAGCAAATTTCAAGGAAATTTCATTAAAATTTCAGGTAAAATTACAAGCAAATTTTAAGGAAATTTCATTGAAATTTCAGGTAAAATTACAAGCAAATTTCAAGGAAATTTCATTGAAATTTCAGGTAAAATTACAAACAATTTTCAAGGAAATTTCATTGAAATTTCAGGTAAAATTACAAACATATTTCAAAGAAATTTAAATGAAATTTCAGTGTAATTTCAATAAGATTTCGAGGAAATTTCAGGTAAAATTACAAGCAAATTTCAAGGAAATTTCAGGTAAAATTACAAGCAAATTTCAATGAAATACGGACTGCATTAATTCCTTACGGAATGAATTAATTTCTTACGGACTGAATTAATTAGTTATTAACTTAATTAATTCCTTACGGACTTAATTAATTCCTTACGGACTGAATTAATTCCTTATTTACTGAATTAATTTCTTACGGACTTAATTAATTCCTTACTAATTGAATGTAGTCCTTATGGAATGAATTAATTCCTTACGGCCTGATTTAATTCCTTACAGACTGAATTAATTCCTTACGGACTGGAATAATTCCTTACGGACTGAATTAATTCCGTACGGACTTAATTAATTCCTTACGGACTTAATTAATTCCTTACGGACTGAATTAATTCCTCATGGACTGAATTAATTTCTTACGGACTTCATTAATTCATTACGGACTGAATTAATTCCTTACGGACAATATAATTTCCTTACGGAATGAATTAATTCATTACGGAGTGAATTATTTCCTTACGGACTGCATTAATTCCTTACGGAATGAATTAATTCCTTACGGACTGAATTAATTCATTACGGACTGAATTAATTCCTTACGGACAATATAATTTCCTTACGGACAATATAATTTCCTTACGGAATGAATTAATTCCTTACGGACTTAATTAATTTATTGCGGACTGAATTATTTCCTTACGGACAGAATTAATTCTTTAGGATTGATTGAAATCCTTACAGACTGAATTAATTCCATACGGAATTAATTAATTCCTTACGGACTGAATTAATTCCTTATGGACTGAATTAATTTCTTACGGACTTAATTAATTCATTACGGACTGAATTAATTCCTTACGGACAATGTAATTTCCTTACGGAATGAATTAATTCCTTACGGACTGCATTATTTCCTTACGGACTGAATTAATTCCTTAGGTATTTAATTAATTCCTTACGGACTGAATTAATTCCTTACGGACTGAATTAATTTCTTACGGACTTAATTAATTCATTACGGACTGAATTAATTCCTTACGGACAATATAATTTCCTTACGGAATGAATTAATTCCTTACGGACTGAATTAATTCTTTAGGTACTTAATTAATTCCTTACGGACTTAATTAATTTCTTACGGACTTAATTAATTAATTTCGGACTTAATTAATTCCTTACGGACTTAATTAATTCCTTACGGACTAAATTAATTCTTTAGGATTGATTGAATTCCGTACTTACTGAATTAATTCCATACTAACTGCATGTATTCCTTATGGAATGAATTAATTCCTTACGGCCTGATTTAATTCCTTTCAGACTGAATTAATTCCTTACGGACTTAATTAATTCCTTACGGACTTAATTAATTCCTTACGGACTTAATTAATTCCTTACGGAATTAATTAATTCCTTACGGACTGAATTAATTCTTTACGGACTAAATTAATTCCTTAGGTACTTAATTAATTCCTTACTGACTGAATTAATTTCTTACGTACTGAATTAATTCATTACGGACTTAATTAATCCATTACAAACTGAATTTATTCCATACGGACTGAATTAATTCCATACGGATTGAATTAATTCCTTACGGAATGAATTAATTCCTTACGTACTGATTTAATTCCTTACAGACTGAATTAATTCCTTACAGAATGAATTAATTATTTACGGACTGAATTAATTCCTTACGGAATGGATTAATTCCTTACGGATTGAATTAATTCCTTAGGGACTGAATTAATTCCTTACGGACTGAATTTATTCATTACGGACTGAATTAATTCCCTACGGAATGAATTAATTCCTTACGGAGTGATTTATTTCCTTACCTACTGAATTAATTCCTTACGGACTGAATTAATTCATTACGGACTGAATTAATTCTTTATGATTGATTGAATTCCTTACTTACTGAATGAATTCCTTACTAACTGAATGTATTCCTTATGTAATGAATTAATTCCTTACGGCCTGATTTAATTCCTTACAGACTGAATTAATTCCTTACGGACTCAATTAATTCCTTACGGACTTAATTAATTCCTTACGGCCTAATTTAATTCCTTACGGCCTAATTTAGTTCCTTACAGACTGAAATTAATTCCTTACGGACTTAATTAATTCCTTACGGACTGAACTAATTACTTACCGACTTAATTAATTCATTACGGACTTAATTAATTCATTAATAACTGAAATAATTCCTTACGGACTATTTTATTTCCTTACGGAATGAATTAATTCCTTACGGACTTAATTAATTCATTACGGAATGAATTAATTACTTACGGACTGAATTAATTCCTTACTAATTGAATGTATTCCTTATGGAATGAATTAATTCCTTACGGCCTGATTTAATTCCTTGCAGACTGAATTAATTCCTTACGGACTGAAATAATTCCTTACGGACTGAATTAATTCCGTACGGACTTAATTAATTCCTTACGGACTTAATTAATTCCTTACGGACTTAATTAATTCCTTACGGACTGAATTAATTCTTTATGGACTGAATTAATTTCTTACGGACTTAATTAATTCATTACGGACTGAATTAATTCCTTACGGACAATAGAATTTCCTTACGGAATGAATTAAGTCCTTACGGACTTAATTATTTCATTGCGGACTGAATTAGTTCCTTACGGACTGCAATAATTCCTTACGGAATGAATTAATTTCTTACGGACTGAATTAATTCCTTACGGACTGAATGAATTCCTTAGGTATTTAATTAATTCCTTACGGACTGAATTAATTTCTTACCGACTGAATTAATTCCTTACGGACTGAACTAATTACTTACCGACTTAATTAATTCATTACGGACTTAATTAATTCATTAATAACTGAAATAATTCCTTACGGACTATTTTATTTCCTTAATGAATGAATTAATTCCTTACGGACTTAATTAATTCATTACGGAATGAATTAATTACTTACGGACTGAATTAATTCCTTACTAATTGAATGTATTCCTTATGGAATGAATTAATTCCTTACGGCCTGATTTAATTCCTTGCAGACTGAATTAATTCCTTACGGACTGAAATAATTCCTTACGGACTGAATTAATTCCGTACGGACTTAATTAATTCCTTACGGACTTAATTAATTCCTTACGGACTGAATTAATTCTTTATGGACTGAATTAATTTCTTACGGACTTAATTAATTCATTACGGACTGAATTAATTCCTTACGGACAATAGAATTTCCTTACGGAATGAATTAAGTCCTTACGGACTTAATTATTTCATTGCGGACTGAATTAGTTCCTTACGGACTGCAATAATTCCTTACGGAATGAATTAATTTCTTACGGACTGAATTAATTCCTTACGGACTGAATGAATTCCTTAGGTATTTAATTAATTCCTTACGGACTGAATTAATTTCTTACCGACTGAATTAATTCCTTACGGACTGAACTAATTACTTACCGACTTAATTAATTCATTACGGACTTAATTAATTCATTAATAACTGAAATAATTCCTTACGGACTATTTTATTTCCTTAATGAATGAATTAATTCCTTACGGACTTAATTAATTCATTACGGAATGAATTAATTACTTACGGACTGAATTAATTCCTTACTAATTGAATGTATTCCTTATGGAATGAATTAATTCCTTACGGCCTGATTTAATTCCTTGCAGACTGAATTAATTCCTTACGGACTGAAATAATTCCTTACGGACTGAATTAATTCCGTACGGACTTAATTAATTCCTTACGGACTTAATTAATTCCTTACGGACTGAATTAATTCTTTATGGACTGAATTAATTTCTTACGGACTTAATTAATTCATTACGGACTGAATTAATTCCTTACGGACAATAGAATTTCCTTACGGAATGAATTAATTCCTTACGGACTTAATTAATTCATTGCGGACTGAATTAGTTCCTTACGGACTGCATTAATTCCTTACGGAATGAATTAATTTCTTACGGACTGAATTAATTCCTTACGGACTGAATGAATTCCTTAGGTATTTAATTAATTCCTTACGGACTGAATTAATTTCTTACCGACTGAATTAATTCATTACGGACTTAATTAATTCATTACGGACGGAAATAATTCCTTACGGACTATATTATTTCCTTACGGAATGAATTAATTCCTTTCGGACTTAATTAATTCATTACGGAATGAATTAATTCCTTACGGACTGAATTAATTCCTTACTAACTGAATGTATTCCTTATGGAATGAATAAATTCCATACGGCCTGATTTAATTCCTTACAGACTGAATTAATTCCTTACGGACGGAAATAATTCCTTACGGATTGAATTAATTCCGTACGGACTTTATTAATTCCTTACGGACTTAATTAATTCCTTACGGACTGAATTAATTTCTTACGGACTTAATTAATTCATCACGGACTGAATTAATTCATTACGGAATGAATTAATTCCTTTCGGACAATATAATTTCCCTACGGAATGAAGTAATTCCTTACGGACTTAATTTTTTTTTTTTTTTTTTTTTTTTCAATTTAAAGCCGGCGTAGGCTTGAAAGCCTGTTGCCAAACTATGTATTTGTCGTATCCTTGCAAGATATTATATTATAAAAACAGATACTAATAACAGGGTTGTATGGATGGGATGGGGGTCAAGGGAGAAGGGTGTAAGGGGGGTAGAAAAAGTACTGAAATGATTGGGTGAGCTTCTCGTCCTTGGCTGGTTGCTGAATTGAAAGTCTGTTTGGCCTCGTTAAGGAAAAGTTTCACCGCTGGGAATAGTTTTGGGTCCATGAGAAAGTTCTGAGGTTTAAAGTGCAGTTTGAGGGAACTGTGGGCTCTAATCAACTTCGCTCTGCACTTGTTTAACCAACGACAATGTATAAAAACGTGGTGAAGGTCTTGGATAACCATTTCCGGGCATGGGCAAAGCTTAGTGGGCGAACGGCCAATTCTATACAAATAGCTCAATGTTGGGAAGTGCGTGGATCGGACCTGTATAATCGTTGCAATGGTATTTCTTGGTAGTCTTGAGTTGATGATTCCATGAAGAGATGGAACAGCATTTAAATCTTTTAAAGGGCTATTAGTTGATTCCCATCCATTTTGCCACGTTTTAATAAGCGCTTTTTTAATTTCTAGTAGGGCTTCTTTTTGGGTTGCGGGTGGGCTTGACCAGATTGCCCTGGCCAGGCATCTTGTCCTTTCTTCACAGGATGCATACATCTTGTGTCTCTGGGTTTCTACCTGTATTGGCCATTTCTGCCAGTTCTTATGCGCATAGTGTCGTAGAAGTGTCCATTTTAACTTTAAGTTTAATGGTAGGACGCCTGTATCAACCTCTAGGGCTATGGTTGGGGTTGAAGGAAGTGCTCCTGAAATTAGCAGAAGGCCTCTTCGGTATATTTGGGTGATAGGTCGAAGCCTGGTTTCCGAGGCATTGCACCAAGCTGGGTATCCATAGGTCAACTTTGAAACGATAGTTGCATGGAAGAGAGTGCGTACTTGGGAACGGACTTAATTAATTCATTACGGACTGAATTAATTCTTTATGGACTGAATTATTTCTTACGGACTTAATTAATTCATTACGGACTGAATTAATTCCTTACGGACAATAGAATTTCCTTACGGAATGAATTAATTTCTTACGGACTGAATTAATTCCTAACGGACTGAATGAATTCCTTAGGTATTTAATTAATTCCTTACGGACTGAATTAATTTCTTACCTACTGAATTAATTCATTACGGACTTAATTAATCCATTACAAACTGAATTTATTCCTTACGGACTGATTTAATTCCTTACAGACTGAATTAATTCCTTACAGAATGAATTAATTCTTTACGGACTGAATTAATTCCTTACGGAATGGATTAATTCCTTACGGATTGAATTAATTCCTTACGGAATGAATTAATTCCTTACGGACTGATTTATTTCCTTGCGGACTGAATTAATTCCTTACGGACTGAATTAATTCATTAGGGACTGAATTAATTCTTTATGATTGATTGAATTCCTTACTTACTGAATTAATTCCTTACTAACTGAATGTATTCCTTATATAATGAATTAATTCCTTACGGCCTGATTTAATTCCTTACAGACTGAATTAATTCCTTACGGACTGAATTAATTCCTTACGGACTTAATTAATTCCTTACGGACTGAACTAATTATTTACCGACTTAATTAATTCATTACGGACTTAATTAATTCATTACGGACTGAATTAATTCCTTACGGACTGAAATTATTCCTTACGGACTGAATTAATTCCGTACGGACTTAATTAATTCCTTACGGATTTAATTAATTCCTTACGGACTGGATTAATTTCTTACGGACTTAATTAATTCATTACGGACTGAATTAATTCATTACGGACTGAATTAATTCATTACGGACTGAAATAATTCCTTACGGACTATATTATTTCCTTACGGAATGAATTAATTCCTTTCGGATTTAATTAATTCATTACGGAATGAATTAATTCCTTACGGACTGAATTAATTCCTTACTTACTGAATGTATTCCTTATGGAATGAATTAATTCCCTACGGAATGATTTAATTCCTTACAGACTGAATTAATTCCTTACGGACGGAAATAATTCCTTACGGACTGAATTAATTCCGTACGGACTTTATTAATTCCTTACGGACTTAATTAATTCCTTACGGACTGAATTAATTCCTTACGGACTGAATTAATTTCTTACGGACTTAATTAATTCATTACGGACTGAATTAATTCATTACGGAATGAATTAATTCCTTTCGGACAATATAATTTCCTTACGGAATGAAGTAATTCCTTACGGAATGAAGTAATTCCTTACGGACTTAATTAATTCATTACGGACTGAATTATTTCCTTACGGACTGCATTAATTCCTTACGGAATGAATTAATTTCTTACGGACTGAATTAATTCCTTACGGACTGAATTAATTCCTTAGGTATTTAATTAATTCCTTACGGACTGAATTAATTCCTTATGGACTTAATTATTTCATTGCGGACTGAATTAGTTCCTTACGGACTGCAATAATTCCTTACGGAATGAATTAATTTCTTACGGACTGAATTAATTCCTTACGGACTGAATGAATTCCTTAGGTATTTAATTAATTCCTTACGGACTGAATTAATTTCTTACCGACTGAATTAATTCCTTACGGACTGAACTAATTACTTACCGACTTAATTAATTCATTACGGACTTAATTAATTCATTAATAACTGAAATAATTCCTTACGGACTATTTTATTTCCTTAATGAATGAATTAATTCCTTACGGACTTAATTAATTCATTACGGAATGAATTAATTACTTACGGACTGAATTAATTCCTTACTAATTGAATGTATTCCTTATGGAATGAATTAATTCCTTACGGCCTGATTTAATTCCTTGCAGACTGAATTAATTCCTTACGGACTGAAATAATTCCTTACGGACTGAATTAATTCCGTACGGACTTAATTAATTCCTTACGGACTTAATTAATTCCTTACGGACTGAATTAATTCTTTATGGACTGAATTAATTTCTTACGGACTTAATTAATTCATTACGGACTGAATTAATTCCTTACGGACAATAGAATTTCCTTACGGAATGAATTAAGTCCTTACGGACTTAATTATTTCATTGCGGACTGAATTAGTTCCTTACGGACTGCAATAATTCCTTACGGAATGAATTAATTTCTTACGGACTGAATTAATTCCTTACGGACTGAATGAATTCCTTAGGTATTTAATTAATTCCTTACGGACTGAATTAATTTCTTACCGACTGAATTAATTCCTTACGGACTGAACTAATTACTTACCGACTTAATTAATTCATTACGGACTTAATTAATTCATTAATAACTGAAATAATTCCTTACGGACTATTTTATTTCCTTAATGAATGAATTAATTCCTTACGGACTTAATTAATTCATTACGGAATGAATTAATTACTTACGGACTGAATTAATTCCTTACTAATTGAATGTATTCCTTATGGAATGAATTAATTCCTTACGGCCTGATTTAATTCCTTGCAGACTGAATTAATTCCTTACGGACTGAAATAATTCCTTACGGACTGAATTAATTCCGTACGGACTTAATTAATTCCTTACGGACTTAATTAATTCCTTACGGACTGAATTAATTCTTTATGGACTGAATTAATTTCTTACGGACTTAATTAATTCATTACGGACTGAATTAATTCCTTACGGACAATAGAATTTCCTTACGGAATGAATTAATTCCTTACGGACTTAATTAATTCATTGCGGACTGAATTAATTCTTTATGGACTGAATTATTTCTTACGGACTTAATTAATTCATTACGGACTGAATTAATTCCTTACGGACAATAGAATTTCCTTACGGAATGAATTAATTTCTTACGGACTGAATTAATTCCTAACGGACTGAATGAATTCCTTAGGTATTTAATTAATTCCTTACGGACTGAATTAATTTCTTACCTACTGAATTAATTCATTACGGACTTAATTAATCCATTACAAACTGAATTTATTCCTTACGGACTGATTTAATTCCTTACAGACTGAATTAATTCCTTACAGAATGAATTAATTCTTTACGGACTGAATTAATTCCTTACGGAATGGATTAATTCCTTACGGATTGAATTAATTCCTTACGGAATGAATTAATTCCTTACGGACTGATTTATTTCCTTGCGGACTGAATTAATTCCTTACGGACTGAATTAATTCATTAGGGACTGAATTAATTCTTTATGATTGATTGAATTCCTTACTTACTGAATTAATTCCTTACTAACTGAATGTATTCCTTATATAATGAATTAATTCCTTACGGCCTGATTTAATTCCTTACAGACTGAATTAATTCCTTACGGACTGAATTAATTCCTTACGGACTTAATTAATTCCTTACGGACTGAACTAATTATTTACCGACTTAATTAATTCATTACGGACTTAATTAATTCATTACGGACTGAATTAATTCCTTACGGACTGAAATTATTCCTTACGGACTGAATTAATTCCGTACGGACTTAATTAATTCCTTACGGACTTAATTAATTCCTTACGGACTGGATTAATTTCTTACGGACTTAATTAATTCATTACGGACTGAATTAATTCATTACGGACTGAATTAATTCATTACGGACTGAAATAATTCCTTACGGACTATATTATTTCCTTACGGAATGAATTAATTCCTTTCGGATTTAATTAATTCATTACGGAATGAATTAATTCCTTACGGACTGAATTAATTCCTTACTTACTGAATGTATTCCTTATGGAATGAATTAATTCCCTACGGAATGATTTAATTCCTTACAGACTGAATTAATTCCTTACGGACGGAAATAATTCCTTACGGACTGAATTAATTCCGTACGGACTTTATTAATTCCTTACGGACTTAATTAATTCCTTACGGACTGAATTAATTCCTTACGGACTGAATTAATTTCTTACGGACTTAATTAATTCATTACGGACTGAATTAATTCATTACGGAATGAATTAATTCCTTTCGGACAATATAATTTCCTTACGGAATGAAGTAATTCCTTACGGAATGAAGTAATTCCTTACGGACTTAATTAATTCATTACGGACTGAATTATTTCCTTACGGACTGCATTAATTCCTTACGGAATGAATTAATTTCTTACGGACTGAATTAATTCCTTACGGACTGAATTAATTCCTTAGGTATTTAATTAATTCCTTACGGACTGAATTAATTCCTTATGGACTTAATTAATTCCTTACGGCCTAATTTAATTCCTTACGGCCTAATTTAATTCCTTACAGACTGAAATTAATTCCTTACGGACTTAATTAATTCCTTACGGACTGAACTAATTACTTACCGACTTAATTAATTCATTACGGACTTAATTAATTCATTACGGACTGAATTAATTCCTTACGGACTGAAATTATTCCTTACGGACTGAATTAATTCCTTACGGACTTAATTAATTCCTTACGGACTGAATTAATTCCTTACGGACTGAATTAATTTCTTACGGACTTAATTAATTCATTACGGACTGAATTAATTCATTACGGAATGAATTAATTCCTTTCGGACAATATAATTTCCTTACGGAATGAAGTAATTCCTTACGGAATGAAGTAATTCCTTACGGACTTAATTAATTCATTACGGACTGAATTATTTCCTTACGGACTGCATTAATTCCTTACGGAATGAATTAATTTCTTACGGACTGAATTAATTCCTTACGGACTGAATTAATTCCTTAGGTATTTAATTAATTCCTAACGGACTGAATTAATTCCTTATGGACTTAATTAATTCCT
>JAKZAN010000125.1:24775-40631 GCA_023053545.1 Lepidurus packardi
AAAAAAATCCTTATGGACTTAATTAATTCATTACGGACTGAATTAATTCCTTACGGACTGAATTAATTCGTTACGGACTGAATGAATTCTTTATGATTGATTGAATTCCTTACTTACTGAATTAATTAGTTACGGACTGAATTAATTCCTTACGGACTGAATTAATTAATTACGGACTGAATTAACTACTTACGGACTGAATTAATTATTTACGGACTGAATTAATTCCTTGGGGACTGAATTAATTCCTTACGGACTCAATTAATTCATTACGGACTTAATTATTTCCTTACGGACTGAATTAATCCATTAAGGACTTAATTAATTCAATATGGACTGAATTAATTCCTTACAGACTGAATTAATTCCTTACTGCCTGATTTAATTCCTTACAGACGGATTAATTCCTTATTTAATGAATTAATTTCTTACCGACATAATTAATTCCTTACGGACTGAATTAATTCTTTATGATTGATTGAATTCCTTTGTTACTGAATTAATTAGTTACGGACTTAATTATTTCCTTACGGACAGAATTAATTCCTTAAAGGGGGAGTAAGGTACGAAAAAATAAAAAAATATGTTATAGAGGAGACCAAAATAAGTGTTCTGGCTGAAGAACCCCTATGTCAATTATGCATATTAACCGAGTAATTAATTATTTAGCGGTTTAAGCTCCGCCCCTTTCCGCCAAATTTCAAATTTTCCTATCCTTATAACATTGGCGGACAGTTGGCCGGAGGCCTAGCGACTTTACCTGTGAGCGCATTCAAAATCGATCCCAGATCTCATAGGGACCGTACCGTGACCTTTCTTTTGAATGCTTAAGCAGTTTTTTACGCGCTTTGGTTACTTCACAAACTTAATCACAAAAAACCACTTTTTCTTCGCGCCACGACGGGAATGTTCCGTTCTGTGGCTCAACGAACGTCAACGCCGCGAGCGTGGAGCTCACAACCTGTGTCAGGATAGCCTGCCGGACTAACATATTGTGGAGAGCTAGGCTAAGAAGCCTTGGAACGCGTGTTATCGTGCGACGGCATTCCAAAGCGTGGTCTTGTCGCGTGAAGTAGTCTCGAGAAATGTGAAGTAGTTTTAGAGTAGATTTTTAGATTAGTTTCTTCTTTAGTTCTTATAGGACTAGTTAGTTTTCATATACTATTTCACGTTTCTTCCTTTCTACTTCACGTGTACATAGCAAAGTGATTTAGTGCACCAACGTGTCAACGCCAGCGGATAAACAGGCCTGTATATCTTCATTTTTGTTCATAGTTTTAATCACCTTATTTTGTAGTTTTCCGATATGGGTGGTTGTTCGGCACTTAATTGCAAGAACCGTGACAGTGGTAACGGTGAATGTAAGGTCACTATTCATGAGGTAACCAAAGCTAAGAAGCCCGCTCTGTACGCATTATGGTTGCACAAACTCAGAAGAGCGGAAACGTTCCAGCCCAAAACAATCCGTATTTGCTGCAAACACTTTCAGTCGGCAGATTATTTTCGTAAGCATAATACTCGCTTATAGGTAGACCTAAAATGATAGTTCGATAAATAATATATGATAAATTACATAATAATGCAATTTAATTGGCAACGGGTACAAAATATGGGTTCTCTGTCTGAGAAAGTTACACCAAACGTCACTCTATAACATTGTAATTACCTAAACGCCAGTAGTTGCCAATTTGCGACACTTAATTTCAGTCCAAGTATAGCTGTTGATAGTTGCAGCCTATAGCTTGCAAAGGTATGTCAAACATCAAAACAATCTACGAAAGCCTTGCGTATCGTCGTGACACGTCGTGATTCTTGTTTCTCATGCGCGACAACCACACTTTCACCAGTCTCAATCGCACCTCATAAAATCCTTCGAATGCCTTTATTTTACTGGTATTTTTGTCTCGCTTACTTCGTTTCAATTCCTGCCTGTTACAACTCATTTTTCGGTTGGAAATTGTCTTGTGGCCGTTGGTGTGTGCTGTACAGTTTGCTTGCTTGCTTGCAAGGTGTCTCTATAAGACACAAAGCCTGTTTTCTTTTTACCCGCACTAATTCTTACCCTTGGAACTTCAGTTGGGCCAAATGGTGAACGGTTACGCCTTCGACCTGATGCCGTACCATCTCTTTTCTCTTTCTCGGAGACGCTTGACCCAACGTCAGCACGCGAGAAGCGTCCAAGGCTCCATGTAAGTTTCTGCTTGTACATGTTGTACCAGTTCGTTTTGTAATTGTTAACACCGTATAGTCACCCCCTGCAGCTGTACAGTCTGTTAAACCATCAACATCGAAAGACAGTCGGACTAAGATCTCCGAAGCACACGCTGACAGGGATTTTGTGCCATGTGGAGCGGAGGACCCTTCGTCGGATTCTGACTCTGACAACGGCGAAAACCTGCCTGAAGTGGTTATCAAGTCCTCAGATGACTTGGTTCAGGATCCGAAGTTTTTCGTGTTTTCGTCCTGTTTGGACCAACTCTTTCAACGATGCCAGACGTGCGGTGCCCTGGTAGTTGAGGTCATTAGGACCACGAAGGGTAGTGCACTGAAATGCAAACTCTTGTGTGCCAACCACCATACACACGTGTGGCTTTCGCAGCCCCTTATCCACACTAGCAAGAATGCTAACAAGCTAGCAGCCGGGAATCTTTTGATCCCAGCTGCCGTGCTAATGAGTGGCTCTTCTTATTCGAGCCATGCAAACATGTCCACTGCCCTTCGCCTACCTCACTTGAATAGGAGTTCACTATTCGAGTATCAGGCTGACCTCATTTTCCCCGCCATCCATCGGTTTTGGGTTAACGAAGTAGACAGAGTAAAATCTATTTTACAAGACAGTCCAAAACTGGTGCTTGTTGGTGATGGACAATGCGACTCACCAGGGCACTGTGCGAAGTACTGCGTCTATACTGTTATGGACGCAGCTACTGGCTTAATTGTTGATATGGAGGTGGTTCAAGTGAACGAAACTGACGAAGTTCCGCATTCGAATAACCTTGAACCAGCAGGATTTAGCCGAATCATGAACCGACTTATACCAGCTCTACCAAACATCTTTGCTGTGGCCACAGATCGACATCGATCCATAGGAGTGCAGATGCGCAAGATTACGAAGGACACTGGCATCTTACATCAGTTTGATGTTTGGCACTTTGCGAAATCCATCCGCAAACGTCTGATGGCTGCAGCGAAAAAGAAAGAGAATGCTGCTTTGATGCCGTGGATTGAAACCATCAACCGGCATCTCTGGTGGGCATCTAAGACCTGCGATGGTGACGTGGAGCTCCTGAAGTCAGTTGCTTATACTTATGTAGAATCTCAGAGGCTGACCACTCTATTAGGGAGAAATGGACATCCGTGGTTTACCACGTTGCTAACCAACACTCTTGGGATAACGCCAACAAATACAAATGCTGCCAGCATCCAATGCCCGCTGCTCCCAGAGCATGGCTCGACGAAGGCTCTCCACCACTAAAAGCCTTGCGTGCGATTGTTTTCGATCGTACGTTAGTGAAGGATTTGGAGCATTTGACACACTTTTGTCATACGGGAGAACTTGAGGTGTACCATAGCACCGCACTCAAGTGGGCACCCAAGAGGATCCACTTCATCAAACCAGCTATGATTGCCCGCCGAGAGCTAGCAGCGATAGACCACAATCGCAATGTTGGTCGGTCCCAGGCAAAAGACCCGTCTGGGAACTTGCTCTACCACATCGAGCACCGAAAGACCACAAAGCATTGGATGGCTAGGAGAGTCTACGAAAAAAAGAACTTCGCATACGTAAGCGAACTAATGAGTAATATTGTTAGGTCAGCTGAACGTGGAGACAAGAAGCCAGCTCCCGAACCTTTGCCGCGAAACATCGCTAGAGTACCTGCCCCAAGAAAAGAAGACCTGATTCGGAGCTTGGAAGGCATGACACGGTATCCAAGGGCTGAAGATGCCGTCACAGACAGCGACGATGATATATAGTTACCCAGTAAGCTCTACTCACATTGCAAATCTAATTATGGCCAACCAGATTTTCTGAACCCTGTAGGCTAGCCACTTGCCGCAGAAGATCGCGGACGGGATTGTATATACACAACGAGGACGACTTGTATGTAAACGTGTAAATAGTCATTTAACCAGTTCCAAAATTCCGTTCTAAGTCAAATTAAGTCAATAAATCAATACGAAAAAAATGGCTCTATTTCTACGTTTCCTTTTATTGCTATAATTTACAGTTGGGTTTGGGGCAACCAAGAGTAAATTAGCAACTCTTAGGCTGTGCTTATTTACATAGCTTCGTTTTCGCCTCGGTTGTGTTGAATAAAAAGTGTTTCTTACTGAAAAACTATAAATTAACCATTGTTGTTGTTTAGAAAGCTACGGCTGAATAAAAAAAAAGAGATCAAGTTGGGGAACTGAAGAGACAGTAGATAAAAAGATACATGCTAGCTTGTAAACGTAACATTTTCGTCCATAACAAATCTCGGATGCGGTTTCTCCTTGTGTTGTTGTTGCCAGCAAATTTCTAGGGTGGTGTTAGGTAATGCAGTCCAATTAAACTATTTCAAGTATCAATCTATGATTAAAGTAGATAACAATTCTAACTCGGTTACTTATCTTATGTACAAATGGAAACGCGTGTTAACGCCAACCCGGGTTACGCTAATTCAACGTCGGTGGGGAACGCAGCCTTACATGTCTACCGGTTGTGCTTCAGCAAACGGCACATAAATTCCATTGCCTTCGGGGTATTTCTCTCGAATAGCTAGGCAGCAGCAAGCAGGAACTACCTTGCGCACTTTTCTTCCTAACTTTCCACATATCCAATAGGTAAAGTTGCGGTATGCCATGAATCTCAGAGATCTTCAAGAAACAAGACGAAAATGCTTTGAGGACTTGTCTGAAAAGGTTTGCTATTATACTTATTTGACGGGTTAAAATCTAGAGGTTCGACCATCATTCTAGATTGCGCAATTAGCGACATTTTTAGAACCGATTCTGTTAGTGTGGTTTCTTTAAACTCTGAACAGAGGCTAAGGCATGTTAGGTTACCTACAAAGAAGATAAATAACCAAGCCTAAAAGCAAAGTCTTTGAATACTTTCGTGCAAAAAAGCTAACTGCCTATCAGTAAACAATTCCCGACAGCAGCGATTCTCCAGGTTTGTAGGCATATGTCGGCAATGCAAACAGGAGCACCAATCTAGTGTCCCATTTCGGTCTGGGAAGGGCTCACCTTGGTCGACTAGCACATAATGACTAACTTCTAGAGCAACAAGTTAAAATAGGCTTTATACATTATAAAATGACCGTAAATTTAGCACATACCAGGTTCCTTAGGATCACACGCTGGTAAAGAAATGGGCAATGGGTCACTTGCATACGGGTCAAAATCCTTATTACTAAAAGCCTCTTGAGCAGTAGTGTACATGCATTCTGAATCGGAAGAATCGCTTGAAACACTATCGTTATCACTCATTTTTATTCAAAGCTTATTAAGACACAAACTAATAAACTAAATAAAATAAGCTGTCCCAGTCATAGACTGGCACAGCTAAAAATACTATAAGCTGTCCCAGTCATAGACTGGCACAGCTAACAAGCGAATAGTCAGCACGTATACAAGACCACGCTTTGGAATGCCGTCGCACGATAACACGCGTTCCAAGGCTTCTTAGCCTAGCTCTCCACAATATGTTAGTCCGGCAGGCTATCCTGACACAGGTTGTGAGCTCCACGCTCGCGGCGTTGACGTTCGTTGAGCCACAGAACGGAACATTCCCGTCGTGGCGCGAAGAAAAAGTGGTTTTTTGTGATTAAGTTTGTGAAGTAACCAAAGCGCGTAAAAAACTGCTTAAGCATTCAAAAGAAAGGTCACGGTACGGTCCCTATGAGATCTGGGATCGATTTTGAATGCGCTCACAGGTAAAGTCGCTAGGCCTCCGGCCAACTGTCCGCCAATGTTATAAGGATAGGAAAATTTGAAATTTGGCGGAAAGGGGCGGAGCTTAAACCGCTAAATAATTAATTACTCGGTTAATATGCATAATTGACATAGGGGTTCTTCAGCCAGAACACTTATTTTGGTCTCCTCTATAACATATTTTTTTATTTTTTCGTACCTTACTCCCCCTTTAAAGAGTGAATTAACTCCTTACGGCCCGATTTAATTCCTTACAGACTGAATTAATTCCTTATCGACTGAATTAATTCCATACGGACTGACTTAATTCCTTACGGACTAAATTAATTCCTTACGGACTGAATTAATTCTTTATGATTGATTGAATTCCTTACTTACTGAATTAATTAGTTCCGGAATGAATTAATTCCTTACGTACTGAATTAATTCCTTACGGACTGAATTAAATCCTTACGGACTTAATTAATTCATTACGGACTGAATTGATTCCTTACGGACTGAATTAATTCCTTACGGACAGAACAAATTCCTTACGGACGGAATTAATTCCTTACGGAATGAATTAATTCATTACGTACTTAATTAAATCCTTACCGACATAATTAATTCCTTACGGAATGAATTACTTCTTTATGATTGATTGAATTTCTTACTTACTGAATTAATTAGTTACGGACTGAATTAATTCCTTACGGACTGAATTAATTCCTTACGGACTAAATTAATTCCTTACGGACTGAATTAATTCTTTATGATTGATTGAATTCCTTACTTACTGAATTAATTAGTTCCGGAATGAATTAATTCCTTACGGACTGAATTAATTCCTTACCACCTGAATTAACTACTTAGGGACTGAATTAAATCCTTATGGACTTAATTAATTCATTACGGACTGAATTAATTCTTTACGGACTGAATTAATTCGTTACGGACTGAATGAATTCTTTATGATTGATTGAATTCCTTACTTACTGAATTAATTAGTTACGGACTGAATTAATTCCTTACGGACTGAATTAATTAATTACGGACTGAATTAACTACTTACGGACTGAATTAATTATTTACGGACTGAATTAATTCCTTGGGGACTGAATTAATTCCTTACGGACTCAATTAATTCATTACGGACTTAATTATTTCCTTACGGACTGAATTAATCCATTAAGGACTTAATTAATTCAATATGGACTGAATTAATTCCTTACAGACTGAATTAATTCCTTACTGCCTGATTTAATTCCTTACAGACGGATTAATTCCTTATTTAATGAATTAATTTCTTACCGACATAATTAATTCCTTACGGACTGAATTAATTCTTTATGATTGATTGAATTCCTTTGTTACTGAATTAATTAGTTACGGACTTAATTATTTCCTTACGGACAGAATTAATTCCTTAAAGAGTGAATTAACTCCTTACGGCCCGATTTAATTCCTTACAGACTGAATTAATTCCTTATCGACTGAATTAATTCCATACGGACTGACTTAATTCCTTACGGACTAAATTAATTCCTTACCGACATAATTAATTCCTTACGGAATGAATTACTTCTTTATGATTGATTGAATTTCTTACTTACTGAATTAATTAGTTACGGACTGAATTAATTCCTTACGGACTGAATTAATTCCTTACGGACTAAATTAATTCCTTACGGACTGAATTAATTCTTTATGATTGATTGAATTCCTTACTTACTGAATTAATTAGTTACGGACTGAAATAATTTCTTACGGACTGAATTAATTAATTACGGACTGAATTAACTACTTACGGACTGAATTAATTATTTACGGACTGAATTAATTCCTTGGGGACTGAATTAATTCCTTACGGACTCAATTAATTCATTACGGACTTAATTATTTCCTTACGGACTGAATTAATCCATTAAGGACTGAATTAATTCAATATGGACTGAATTAATTCCTTACAGACTGAATTAATTCCTTACTGCCTGATTTAATTCCTTACAGACGGATTAATTCCTTATTTAATGAATTAATTTCTTACCGACATAATTAATTCCTTACGGACTGAATTAATTCTTTATGATTGATTGAATTCCTTTGTTACTGAATTAATTAGTTACGGACTTAATTATTTCCTTACGGACAGAATTAATTCCTTAAAGAGTGAATTAACTCCTTACGGCCCGATTTAATTCCTTACAGACTGAATTAATTCCTTATGGACTGAATTAATTCCTTACGGACTGACTTAGTTCCTTACGGACTAAATTAATTCCTTACGGACTGAATTAATTCTTTATGATTGATTGAATTCCTTACTTACTGAATTAATTAGTTCCGTAATGAATTAATTCCTTACGGACTGAATTAATTCCTTACGGACTGAATTAATTCCTTACCACCTGAATTAACTACTTAGGGACTGAATTAAATCCTTACGGACTTAATTAATTCATTACGGACTGAATTAATTCCTTACGGACTGAATTAATTCCTTACGGACAGAACAAATTCCTTACGGACGGAATTAATTCCTTACGGACTGAATTAATTCCTTACGGAATGAATTAATTCATTACGTACTTAATTAAATCCTTACCGACATAATTAATTCCTTACGGAATGAATTACTTCTTTATGATTGATTGAATTCCTTACTTACTGAATTAATTAGTTACGGACTGAATTAATTCCTTACGGACTGAATTAATTCCTTACGGACTAAATTAATTTCTTACGGACTGAATTAATTCTTTATGATTGATTGAATTCCTTACTTACTGAATTAATCAGTTACGGACTGAAATAATTTCTTACGGACTGAATTAATTAATTACGGACTGAATTAACTACTTACGGACTGAATTAATTCCTTGGGGACTGAATTAATTCCTTACGGACTCAATTAATTCATTACGGACTTAATTATTTCCTTACGGACTGAATTAATTCATTACGGACTTAATTAATCCATTACGGACTTAATTAATTCAATACGGACTGAATTAATTCCTTACAGACTGAATTAATTCCTTACGGCCTGATTTAATTCCTTACAGACTGATTAATTCCTTACGGAATGAATTAATTCCTTACGGACTGAATTAATTCTTTATGATTGATTGAATTCCTTACGTACTGAAATAATTAGTTCCGGAATGAATTAATTCCTTACGGACTGAATTCATTCCTTACCACCTGAATTAACTACTTAGGTACTGAATTAAATCTTTACGGACTTAATTAAATGCTTACGGAATGAATTAATTCCTTACGGACTGAATTAATTCGTTACACACTGAATGAATTCCTTACCGGCTGAATTAATTCCTTACGGACTGAATTAATTCCTTAAGGACTGAATTAATTCTTTATGATTGATTGAATTCCTTACTTACTGAATTAATTAGTTATGGACTGAATTAGTTCCTTACGGAATGAATTAATTCCTTACGGACTGAATTAACTACTTAGGGACTGAATTAATTCCTTCCGGACTGAATTAATTCCGTACTGACTTTATAAATTACTTACGGATTATATCAATTCCTTATGGACTTAATTAATTCCTTACGAAATGAATTAATTCCTTACGGACTGAATTAATTCCTTACGGAATGAATTAATTCATTACGGACTTAATTAAATCCTTACCGACATAATTAATTCCTTACGGAATGAATTAATTATTTATGATTGATTGAATTCCTTACTTACTGAATTAATTAATTACGGACTGAATTAATTCCTTACGGACTGACTTAATTCCTTACGGACTAAATTAATTCCTTACGAACTTAATTAATTTCTTACGGACTTAATTAATTCCTTGCGGACTGAATTAATTCCTTACGGACTGAATTAATTCCTTACGGACTGAATAAATTCCTTACGGACTGAATTAATTCTTTACGGACTGAATTAATTCCGTACGGACTGAATTAAATCCTTACGGACTGAAAAAATTCCTTACGGACGGAATTAATTCCTTACGGACTGAATTAATTCCTTACGGAATTAATTAATTCATTACGGACTTAATTAAATCCTTACCGACATAATTAATTCCTTACGGACTGAATTAATTCTTTATGATTGATTGAATTCCTTACGTACTGAATTAATTATTTACGGACTGAATTAATTCCTTACGGACTGAATTAATTCCTTACGGACTAAATTAATTCCTTACGGACTGAATTAATTCTTTATGATTGATTGAATTCCTTACTTACTGAATTAATTAGTTCCGGAATGAATTAATTCCTTACGGACTGAATTAATTCCTTACCACCTGAATTAACTACTTAGGGACTGAATTAAATCCTTGTGGACTTAATTAATTCATTACGGACTGACTTAATTCCTTACGGACTGAATTAATTAATTACGGACTGAATTAACTACTTACGGACTGAATTAATTATTTACGGACTGAATTAATTCCTTGGGGACTGAATTAATTCCTTACGGACTCAATTAATTTATTACGGACTTAATATTTCCTTACGGACTGAATTAATCCATTAAGGACTTAATTAATTCAATATGGACTGAATTAATTCCTTACAGACTGAATTAATTCCCTACTGCCTGATTTAATTCCTTACAGACGGATTAATTCCTTATTTAATGAATTAATTTCTTACCGACATAATTAATTCCTTACGGACTGAATTAATTCTTTATGATTGATTGAATTCCTTTGTTACTGAATTAATTAGTTACGGACTTAATTATTTCCTTACGGACAGAATTAATTCCTTAAAGAGTGAATTAACTCCTTACGGCCTGATTTAATTCCTTACAGACTGAATTAATTCCTTATGGACTGAATTAATTCCTTACGGACTGACTTAATTCCTTACGGACTAAATTAATTCCTTACGGACTGAATTAATTCTTTATGATTGATTGAATTCCTTATTTACTGAATTAATTAGTTCCGTAATGAATTAATTCCTTACGGACTGAATTAATTCCTTACGGACTGAATTAATTCCTTACCACCGGAATTAACTACTTATGGACTGAATTAAATCCTTACGGACAGAACAAATTCCTTACGGACGGAATTAATTCCTTACGGACTGAATTAATTCCTTACGGAATGAATTATTTCATTACGGACTTAATTAAATCCTTACCGACATAATTAATTCCTTACGGAATGAATTACTTCTTTATGATTGATTGAATTCCTTACTTACTGAATTAATTAGTTACGGACTGAATTAATTCCTTACGGACTGAATTAATTCCTTACGGACTAAATTAATTCCTTACGGACTGAATTAATTCTTTATGATTGATTGAATTCCTTACTTACTGAATTAATTAGTTACGGACTTAATTTTTTCCTTACGGACTGAATTAATTCCTTACAGAGTGAATTAACTCCTTACGGCCTGATTTAATTCCTTACAGACTGAATAATTTCCTTAAGGACTGAATTAATTCCTTACGGACTGACTTAATTCCTTACGGACTAAATTAATTCCTTACGGACTGAATTAATTCTTTATGATTGATTGAATTCCTTACTTACTGAATTAATTAGTTACGGACTGAAATAATTTCTTACGGACTGAATTAATTAATTACGGACTCAATTAACTACTTACGGACTGAATTAATTCTTTACGGACTGAATTAATTCCTTGGGGACTGAATTAATTCCTTACGGACTCAATTAATTCATTACGGACTTAATTATTTCCTTACGGACTGAATTAATTCATTACGGACTTAATTAATCCATTACGGACTTAATTAATTCAATACGGACTGAATTAATTCCTTACAGACTGAATTAATTCCTTACGGACTTAATTAATTCCTTGCGGACTGAATTAATTCCTTACGAACTGAATTAATTCTTTACCTACTGAATTAGTTCTTTACGGACTGAATTAATTCCTTACGGACTGACTTAATTCCTTACGGACTAAATTAATTCCTTACGGACTGAATTAATTCTTTATGATTGATTGAATTCCTTACGTACTGAATTAATTAGTTCCGGAATGAATTAATTCCTTACGGACTGAATTCATTCCTTACCACCTGAATAAACTATTTAGGGACTGAATTAAATCTTTACGGACTTAATTAAATGCTTACCGGCTGAATTAATTCCTTAAGGACGGAATTAATTCCTTACGGACTGAATTAATTCTTTATTATTGATTGAATTCCTTACTTACTGAATTAATTAGTTATGGACTGAATTAGTTCCTTACGGAATGAATTAATTCCTTACGGACTGAATTAACTACTTAGGGACTGAATTAATTCCTTACGGACTGAATAAATTCCTTACGGACTGAATTAATTCTTTACGGACTGAATTAATTCCTTGCGGACTGAATTAATTCCTTACGGACTGAATTAATTCCTTACCTACTGAATTAGTTCTTTACGGACTGAATTAATTCCTTACGGACTGACTTAATTCCTTACGGACTAAATTAATTCCTTACGGACTGAATTAATTCTTTATTATTGATTGAATTCCTTACTTACTGAATTAATTAGTTATGGACTGAATTAGTTCCTTACGGAATGAATTAATTCCTTACGGACTGAATTAATTCTTTACGGACTGAATTAATTCCTAACGGACTGAATTAATTCCTTACGGACTGAATAAATTCCTTACGGACGGAATAAATTCCTTACGGACTGAATTAATTCCTTACGGACTGAATTAATTCATTACGGACTTAATTAAATCCTTACCGACATAATTAATTTCTTACGGAATGAATTAATTCTTTATGATTGATTGAATTCCTTACTTACTGAATTAATTATTTACGGACTGAATTAATTCCTTACGGACTGAATTAATTCCTTACGGACTAAATTAATTCCTTACGGACTGAATTAATTCTTTATGATTGATTGAATTCCTTACTTACTGAATTAATTAGTTCCGGAATGAATTAATTCCTTACCACCTGAATTACTACTTAGGGACTGAATTAAATCCTTACGGACTTAATTATTTCCTTACGGACTGAATTAATTCATTACGGATTTAATTAATCCATTACGGACTTAATTAATTCAATACGGACTGAATTAATTCCTTACAGACTGAATTAATTCCTTACGGCCTGATTTAATTCCTTACAGACTGATTAATTCCTTACGGAATGAATTAATTCCTTACGGACTGAATTAATTCTTTATGATTGATTGAATTCCTTACGTACTGAAATAATTAGTTCCGGAATGAATTAATTCCTTACGGACTGAATTAATTCCTTACGGACTGAATTCATTCCTTACGGACTGAATTAATTCCTTACGGACTGAATTCATTCCTTACCACCTGAATTAACTACTTAGGTACTGAATTAAATCTTTACGGACTTAATTAAATGCTTACGGAATGAATTAATTCCTTACGGACTGAATTCATTCGTTACGGACTGAATGAATTCCTTACCGGCTGAATTAATTCCTTACGGACTGAATTAATTCCTTAAGGACTGAATTAATTCTTTATGATTGATTGAATTCCTTACTTACTGAATTAATTAGTTATGGACTGAATTAGTTCCTTACGGAATGAATTAATTCCTTACGGACTGAATTAACTACTTAGGGACTGAATTAATTCCTTACGGACTGAATTAATTCCGTACTGACTTTATAAATTACTTACGGATTATATCAATTCCTTATGGACTTAATTAATTCCTTACGAAATGAATTAATTCCTTACGGACTGAATTAATTCCCTACGGTATGAATTAATTCATTACGGACTTAATTAAATCCTTACCGACATAATTAATTCCTTACGGAATGAATTAATTATTTATGATTGATTGAATTCCTTACTTACTGAATTAATTAATTACGGACTGAATTAATTCCTTACGGACTGACTTAATTCCTTACGGACTAAATTAATTCCTTACGAACTTAATTAATTTCTTACGGACTTAATTAATTCCTTGCGGACTGAATTAATTCCTTACGGACTGAATTAATTCCTTACGGACTGAATAAATTCCTTACGGACTGAATTAATTCTTTACGGACTGAATTAATTCCGTACGGACTGAATTAAATCCTTACGGACTGAAAAAATTCCTTACGGACGGAATTAATTCCTTACGGACTGAATTAATTCCTTACGGAATTAATTAATTCATTACGGACTTAATTAAATCCTTACCGACATAATTAATTCATTACGGACTGAATTAATTCTTTATGATTGATTGAATTCCTTACGTACTGAATTAATTATTTACGGACTGAATTAATTCCTTACGGACTGAATTAATTCCTTACGGACTAAATTAATTCCTTACGGACTGAATTAATTCTTTATGATTGATTGAATTCCTTACTTACTGAATTAATTAGTTCCGGAATGAATTAATTCCTTACGGACTGAATTAATTCCTTACCACCTGAATTAACTACTTAGGGACTGAATTAAATCCTTGTGGACTTAATTAATTCATTACGGACTGACTTAATTCCTTACGGACTGAATTAATTAATTACGGACTGAATTAACTACTTACGGACTGAATTAATTATTTACGGACTGAATTAATTCCTTGGGGACTGAATTAATTCCTTACGGACTCAATTAATTTATTACGGACTTAATATTTCCTTACGGACTGAATTAATCCATTAAGGACTTAATTAATTCAATATGGACTGAATTAATTCCTTACAGACTGAATTAATTCCCTACTGCCTGATTTAATTCCTTACATACGGATTAATTCCTTATTTAATGAATTAATTTCTTACCGACATAATTAATTCCTTACGGACTGAATTAATTCTTTATGATTGATTGAATTCCTTTGTTACTGAATTAATTAGTTACGGACTTAATTATTTCCTTACGGACAGAATTAATTCCTTAAAGAGTGAATTAACTCCTTACGGCCTGATTTAATTCCTTACAGACTGAATTAATTCCTTATGGACTGAATTAATTCCTTACGGACTGACTTAATTCCTTACGGACTAAATTAATTCCTTACGGACTGAATTAATTCTTTATGATTGATTGAATTCCTTATTTACTGAATTAATTAGTTCCGTAATGAATTAATTCCTTACGGACTGAATTAATTCCTTACGGACTGAATTAATTAGTTACGGACTGAATTATTTCATTACGGACTTAAATAAATCCTTACCGACATAATTAATTCCTTACGGAATGAATTACTTCTTTATGATTGATTGAATTCCTTACTTACTGAATTAATTAGTTACGGACTGAATTAATTCCTTACGGACTGAATTAATTCCTTACGGACTAAATTAATTCCTTACGGACTGAATTAATTCTTTATGATTGATTGAATTCCTTACTTACTGAATTAATTAGTTACGGACTTAATTTTTTCCTTACGGACTGAATTAATTCCTTACAGAGTGAATTAACTCCTTACGGCCTGATTTAATTCCTTACAGACTGAATAATTTCCTTAAGGACTGAATTAATTCCTTACGGACTGACTTAATTCCTTACGGACTAAATTAATTCCTTACGGACTGAATTAATTCTTTATGATTGATTGAATTCCTTACTTACTGAATTAATTAGTTACGGACTGAAATAATTTCTTACGGACTGAATTAATTAATTACGGACTCAATTAACTACTTACGGACTGAATTAATTCTTTACGGACTGAATTAATTCCTTGGGGACTGAATTAATTCCTTACGGACTCAATTAATTCATTACGGACTTAATTATTTCCTTACGGACTGAATTAATTCATTACGGACTTAATTAATCCATTACGGACTTAATTAATTCAATACGGACTGAATTAATTCCTTACAGACTGAATTAATTCCTTACGGCCTGATTTAATTCCTTAGAGACTGATTAATTCCTTACGGAATGAATTAATTCCTTACGGACTGAATTAATTCTTTATGATTGATTGAA
>JAKZAN010000126.1:0-89701 GCA_023053545.1 Lepidurus packardi
GATTACGAGGAAATTTCAGGTAAAATTACAAGCAAATTTCAAGGACATTTCATTGAAATTTGAGGTAAAATTACAAGCATATTTTAACGAAATCTCAATGAAATTTCAGTGTAATTTCAATAAGATTACGAGGAAATTTCAGGTAAAATTACAAGCATATTTTAACGAAATCTCAATGAAATTTGAGGTAAAATTACAAGAATATTTCAACGAAATTTCAATGAAATTTCAGTGTAATTTCATTAAGATTTCAAGGAAATTTCAGGTAAAATTACAAGCAAATTTCAAGGAAATTTCATATTAATTTCAGGTAAAATTACAAGCATATTTCAACGAAATTTCAATGAAATTTCAGTGTAATTTCAATAAGATTTCGAGGAAATTTCAGGTAAAATTACAAGCAAATTTCAAGGAAATTTCATTGAAATTTAAGGTAAAATTACAAGCATATTTCAACGAAATTTCAATGAAATTTAAGTGTAATTTCAATAAGATTTAGAGGAAATGTCAGGTAAAATTACAAGCAAATTTCAAGGAAATTTCATTGAAATTTCAGGTAAAATTACAAGCATATTTCAACGAAATTTCAATGCAATTTCAGTGTAATTTCAGAGAGATTTCGAGGAAATTTCAGGTAAAATTACAAGCAAATTTCAAGGAAATTTCATTGAAATTTCAGGTAAAATTACAAGCATATTTCAACGAAATTTCAATGAAATTTCAGTGTAATTTCAATAAGATTTCGAGGAAATTTCAGGTAAAATTACAAGCAAATTTCAAGGAAATTTCATTGAAATTTCAGTGTAATTTCAATAAGATTTCGAGGAAATTTCAGTTAAAATTACAAGCAAATTTCAAGGTAATTTCATAGAAATTTCATGTAAAATTACAAGCAAATTTCAAGGAAATTTCATATTAATTTCAGGTAAAATTAGAAGCATATTTCAACGAAATTTCAATGAAATTTCAGTGTAATTTCAATAAGATTTTGAGGAAATTTCAGGTAAAATTACAAGCAAATTTCAAGGAAATTTCATTGAAATTTCAGGTAAAATTACAAGCAAATTTCAACGAAATTTCAATGAAATTTCATTGTAATTTAAATAAGATTTCGAGGAAATTTCAGGTAAAATTAAAAGCAAATTTCAAGGAAATTTCATTGAAATTTCAGTGTAATTTCAATAAGATTTCGAGGAAATTTCAGGTAAAATTACAAGCAAATTTCAAGGAAATTTCATAGAAATTTCATGTAAAATTACAAGCAAATTTCAAGGAAATTTCATATTAATTTCAGGTAAAATTACAAGCATATTTCAACGAAATTTCAATGAAATTTCAGGGTAATTTCAATAAGATTTTGAGGAAATTTCAGGTAAAATTACAAGCAAATTTCAAGGAAATTTTATTGAAATTTCAGGTAAAATTACAAGCATATTTCAACGAAATTTCAATGAAATTTCAGTGTAATTTCAATAAGATTACGAGGAAATTTCAGGTAAAATTACAAGCAAATTTCAAGGACAATTCATTGAAATTTGAGGTAAAATTACAAGCATATTTCAACGAAATCTCAATGAAATTTCAGTGTAATTTCAATAAGATTACGAGGAAATTTCAGGTAAAATTACAAGCAAATTTCAAGGAAATTTTATTGAAATTTGAGGTAAAATTACAAGCATATTTCAACGAAATTTCTATGAAATTTCAGTGTAATTTCAATAAGATTTCAAGGAAATTTCAGGTAAAATTACAAGCAAATTTCAAGGAAATTTCATTGAAATTTCAGGTAAAATTACAAGCATATTTCAACGAAATTTCAATGAAATTTCAGTGTAATTTCAATAAGATTTCGAGGGAATTTCAGGTAAAATTACAAGCAAATTTCAAGGAAATTTCATAGAAATTTCATGTAAAATTACAAGCAAATTTCAAGGAAATTTCATATTAATTTCAGGTAAAATTACAAGCATATTTCAACGAAATTTCAATGAAATTTCAGTGTAATTTCAATAAGATTTTGAGGAAATTTCACGTAAAATTACAAGCAAATTTCAATTAAATTTCATTGAAATTTCAGGTAAAATTACAAGCATATTTCAACGAAATTTCAATGAAATTTCAGTGTAATTTCAATAAGATTTAGAGGAAATTTCAGGTAAAATTACAAGCAAATTTCAATGAAATTTCATATTAATTTCAGGTAAAATTACAAGCATATTTCAACGAAATTTCAATGAAATTTCAGTGTAATTTCAATAAGATTTCGAGGAAATTTCAGGTAAAATTACAAGCAAATTTCAAGGAAATTTCATTGAAATTTAAGGTAAAATTACAAGCATATTTCAACGAAATTTCAATGAAATTTAAGTGTAATTTCAATAAGATTTAGAGGAAATGTCAGGTAAAATTACAAGCAAATTTCAAGGAAATTTCATTGAAATTTCAGGTAAAATTACAAGCATATTTCAACGAAATTTCAATGAAATTTCAGTGTAATTTCAATAAGATTTCGAGGAAATTTCAGGTAAAATTACAAGCAAATTTCAAGGAAATTTCATTGAAATTTCAGTGTAATTTCAATAAGATTTCGAGGAAATTTCAGTTAAAATTACAAGCATATTTCAAGGAAATTTTATTGAAATTTGAGGTAAAATTACAAGAATATTTCAACGAAATTTCAATGAAATTTCAGTGTAATTTCATTAAGATTTCAAGGAAATTTCAGGTAAAATAACATGTAAATTTCAAGGAAATGTCGTTGAAATTTCAGGTAAAATTACAAGCATATTTCAACGAAATTTCAATGAAATTTCAGTGTAATTTCAATAAGATTACGAGGAAATTTCAGGTAAAATTACAAGCAAATTTCAAGGACATTTCATTGAAATTTGAGGTAAAATTACAATTATATTTTAACGAAATCTCAATGAAATTTCAGTGTAATTTCAATAAGATTACGAGGAAATTTCAGGTAAAATTACAAGCATATTTTAACGAAATCTCAATGAAATTTGAGGTAAAATTACAAGAATATTTCAACGAAATTTCAATGAAATTTCAGTGTAATTTCATTAAGATTTCAAGGAAATTTCAGGTAAAATTACCAGCAAATTTCAAGGAAATTTCATATTAATTTCAGGTAAAATTACAAGCATATTTCAACGAAATTTCAATGAAATTTCAGTGTAATTTCAATAAGATTTCGAGGAAATTTCAGGTAAAATTACAAGCAAATTTCAAGGAAATTTCATTGAAATTTAAGGTAAAATTACAAGCATATTTCAACGAAATTTCAATGAAATTTAAGTGTAATTTCAATAAGATTTAGAGGAAATGTCAGGTAAAATTACAAGCAAATTTCAAGGAAATTTCATTGAAATTTCAGGTAAAATTACAAGCATATTTCAACGAAATTTCAATGCAATTTCAGTGTAATTTCAGAGAGATTTCGAGGAAATTTCAGGTAAAATTACAAGCAAATTTCAAGGAAATTTCATTGAAATTTCAGGTAAAATTACAAGCATATTTCAACGAAATTTCAATGAAATTTCAGTGTAATTTCAATAAGATTTCGAGGAAATTTCAGGTAAAATTACAAGCAAATTTCAAGGAAATTTCATTGAAATTTCAGTGTAATTTCAATAAGATTTCGAGGAAATTTCAGTTAAAATTACAAGCATATTTCAAGGAAATTTTATTGAAATTTGAGGTAAAATTACAAGAATATTTCAACGAAATTTCAATGAAATTTCAGTGTAATTTCATTAAGATTTCAAGGAAATTTCAGGTAAAATTACAAGCAAATTTCAAGGAAATTTCATTGAAGTTTCAGTCTAATTTCAAAAAGATTTCGAGGAAATTTCAGGTAAAATAACATGTAAATTTCAAGGAAATGTCGTTGAAATTTCAGGTAAAATTACAAGCATATTTCAACGAAATTTCAATGAAATTTCAGTGTAATTTCAATAAGATTACGAGGAAATTTCAGGTAAAATTACAAGCAAATTTCAAGGACATTTCATTGAAATTTGAGGTAAAATTACAAGCATATTTTAACGAAATCTCAATGAAATTTCAGTGTAATTTCAATAAGATTACGAGGAAATTTCAGGTAAAATTACAAGCATATTTTAACGAAATCTCAATGAAATTTGAGGTAAAATTACAAGAATATTTCAACGAAATTTCAATGAAATTTCAGTGTAATTTCATTAAGATTTCAAGGAAATTTCAGGTAAAATTACAAGCAAATTTCAAGGAAATTTCATATTAATTTCAGGTAAAATTACAAGCATATTTCAACGAAATTTCAATGAAATTTCAGTGTAATTTCAATAAGATTTCGAGGAAATTTCAGGTAAAATTACAAGCAAATTTCAACGAAATTTCAATGAAATTTCAGTGTAATTTCAATAAGATTTCAAGGAAATTTCATTGAAATTTCAGGTAAAATTACAAGCATATTTCAACGAAATTTCAATGAAATTTCAGTGTAATTTCAATAAGATTTCAAGGAAATTTCATTGAAATTTCAGGTAAAATTACAAGCATATTTCAACGAAATTTCAATGCAATTTCAGTGTAATTTCAGAGAGATTTCGAGGAAATTTCAGGTAAAATTACAAGCAAATTTCAAGGAAATTTCATTGAAATTTCAGGTAAAATTACAAGCATATTTCAACGAAATTTCAATGAAATTTCAGTGTAATTTCAATAAGATTTCGAGGAAATTTCAGGTAAAATTACAAGCAAATTTCAAGGAAATTTCATTGAAATTTCAGTGTAATTTCAATAAGATTTCGAGGAAATTTCAGGTAAAATTACAAGCAAATTTCAAGGAAATTTCATAGAAATTTCATGTAAAATTACAAGCAAATTTCAAGGAAATTTCATATTAATTTCAGGTAAAATTACAAGCATATTTCAACGAAATTTCAATGAAATTTCAGGGTAATTTCAATAAGATTTTGAGGAAATTTCAGGTAAAATTACAAGCAAATTTCAAGGAAATTTTATTGAAATTTCAGGTAAAATTACAAGCATATTTCAACGAAATTTCAATGAAATTTCAGTGTAATTTCAATAAGATTACGAGGAAATTTCAGGTAAAATTACAAGCAAATTTCAAGGACAATTCATTGAAATTTGAGGTAAAATTACAAGCATATTTCAACGAAATCTCAATGAAATTTCAGTGTAATTTCAATAAGATTACGAGGAAATTTCAGGTAAAATTACAAGCAAATTTCAAGGAAATTTTATTGAAATTTGAGGTAAAATTACAAGCATATTTCAACGAAATTTCTATGAAATTTCAGTGTAATTTCAATAAGATTTCAAGGAAATTTCAGGTAAAATTACAAGCATATTTCAACGAAATTTCAATGAAATTTCAGTGTAATTTCAATAAGATTTCGAGGGAATTTCAGGTAAAATTACAAGCAAATTTCAAGGAAATTTCATAGAAATTTCATGTAAAATTACAAGCAAATTTCAAGGAAATTTCATATTAATTTCAGGTAAAATTACAAGCATATTTCAACGAAATTTCAATGAAATTTCAGTGTAATTTCAATAAGATTTTGAGGAAATTTCACGTAAAATTACAAGCAAATTTCAATTAAATTTCATTGAAATTTCAGGTAAAATTACAAGCATATTTCAACGAAATTTCAATGAAATTTCAGTGTAATTTCAATAAGATTTAGAGGAAATTTCAGGTAAAATTACAAGCAAATTTCAAGGAAATTTTATTGAAATTTCAGGTAATATTACAAGCATATTTCAACGAAATTTCAATGAAATTTCAGTGTAATTTCAATAAGATTTCGAGGAAATTTCAGGTAAAATTACAAGCAAATTTCAAGGAAATTTCATTGAAGTTTCAGTCTAATTTCAATAAGATTTCGAGGAAATTTCAGGTAAAATAACATGCAAATTTCAAGGAAATTTAGTTGAAATTTCAGGTAAAATTACAAGCATATTTCAACGAAATTTCAATGAAATTTCAGTGTAATTTCAATAAGATTACGAGGAAATTTCAGGTAAAATTACAAGCAAATTTCAAGGACATTTCATTGAAATTTGAGGTAAAATTACAAGCATATTTCAACGAAATCTCAATGAAATTTCAGTGTAATTTCAATAAGAATACGAGGAAATTTCAGGTAAAATTACAAGCAAATTTCAAGGAAATTTTATTGAAATTTGAGGTAAAATTACAAGAATATTTCAACGAAATTTCAATGAAATTTCAGTGTAATTTCAATAAGATTTCAAGGAAATTTCAGGTAAAATTACAAGCAAATTTCAAGGAAATTTCATAGAAATTTCATGTAAAATTACAAGCAAATTTCAAGGAAATTTCACATTAATTTCAGGTAAAATTACAAGCATATTTCAACGAAATTTCAATGAAATTTCAGTGTAATTTCAATAAGATTTCGAGGGAATTTCAGGTAAAATTACAAGCAAATTTCAAGGAAATTTCATTGAAATTTCAGTTAAAATTACAAGCATATTTCAACGAAATTTCAATGAAAGTTCAGTGTAATTTCAATAAGATTTAGAGGAAATTTCAGGTAAAATTACAAGCAAATTTCAAGGAAATTTCATTGAAATTTCAGGTAAAATTACAAGCATATTTCAACGAAATTTCAATGCAATTTCAGTGTAATTTCAGAAAGATTTCGAGGAAATTTCAGGTAAAATTACAAGCAAATTTCAAGGAAATTTCATTAAATTTCAGGTAAAATTACAAGCATATTTCAACGAAATTTCAATGAAATTTCAGTGTAATTTCAATAAGATTACGAGGAAATTTCAGGTAAAATTACAAGCTAATTTCAAGGACATTTCATTGAAATTTGAGGTAAAATTACAAGCATATTTCAACGAAATCTCAATGAAATTTCAGTGTAATTTCAATAAGATTACGAGGAAATTTCAGGTAAAATTACAAGCAAATTTAAAGGAAATTTTATTGAAATTTGAGGTAAAATTACAAGAATATTTCAACGAAATTTCAATGAAATTCAGTGTAATTTCAATAAGATTTCAAGGAAATTTCAGGTAAAATTACAAGCAAATTTCAAGGAAATTTCTTTGAAATTTGAGGAAAAATTACAAGCAAATTTCAAGGAAATTTCAATGAAATTTCATCGTAATTTAAATAAGATTTCGAGGAAATTTCAGGAAAAATTACAAGCAAATTTCAAGGAAATTTCATTCAAATTTCAGTGTAATTTCAATAAGATTTTGAAGAAATTTCAGGTAAAATTACAAACAAATTTCAAGGAAATTTCATTGAAATTTCATGTAAAATTACAAGCAAATTTCAAGGAAATTTCATTGAAATTTCAAGTAAAATTACAAGCATATTTCAACGAAATTTCAATGCAATTTCAGTGTAATTTCAGTAAGATTTCGAGGAAATTTCAGGTAAAATTACAAGCAAATTTCAAGGATTTTTCATTGAAATTTCAGGTAAAATTACAAGCAAATTTCAAGGAAATTTCATTGAAATTTGAGGTAAAATTACAAGCAAATTACAAGGAAATTTCAATGAAATTTCATCGTAATTTAAATAAGATTTCGAGGAAATTTCAGGAAAAATTACAAGCAAATTTCAAGGAAATTTCATTCAAATTTCAGTGTAATTTCAATAAGATTTTGAAGAAATTTCAGGTAAAATTACAAACAAATTTCAAGGAAATTTCATTGAAATTTCATGTAAAATTACAAGCAAATTTCAAGGAAATTTCATTGAAATTTCAAGTAAAATTACAAGCATATTTCAACGAAATTTCAATGCAATTTCAGTGTAATTTCAGTAAGATTTCGAGGAAATTTCAGGTAAAATTACAAGCAAATTTCAAGGATTTTTCATTGAAATTTCAGGTAAAATTACAAGCAAATTTCAAGGAAATTTCATTGAAATTTGAGGTAAAATTACAAGCATATTTCAACGAAATTTCAAAGAAATTTCATTGTAATTTAAATAAGATTTCGAGGAAATTTCAGGCAAAATTAAAAGCAAATTTCAAGGAAATTTCATTGAAATTTCAGTGTAATTTCAATAAGATTTCGAGGAAATTTCAGGTAAAATTACAAGCAAATTTCAAGTAAATTTCATTGAAATTTCAGGTAAAATTACAAGCATATTTCAACGAAATTTCAATGAAATTTCAGTGTAATTTCAATAAGATTTAGAGGAAATTTCAGGTAAAATTACAAGCAAATTAAAAGGAAATTTCATTGAAATTTCAGGTAAAATCACAAGCAAATTTCAAGGGAATTTCATTGAAATTTGAGGTAAAAATACAAGCATATTTCAACGAAATTTCAATGAAATTTCATTGTAATTTAAATAAGATTTCGAGGAAAATTCAGGTAAAATTACAAGCAAATTTCAAGGAAATTTCATAGAAATTTCATGTAAAATAACCAGTTTAGACCTGTGTAAACCAGTTTATACCATTTAGAACCAGTTTAGACCTGTTTACACCGGTATAAACCAGTTTATAAACTAGCTTAAATCAGTTTATACCTGTGTAAACCAGTTTAAACCAGTTTGAACTAGTATAAACAAGTTTAAACCAGTGTAACATAGTTAATAAACTAGTTTAAACCAGTTTAGACCTGTTAAAAAAATTTAAACCAGTTTGAACTAGTTTATACCAGTTAAAACCAGTTAAGACCTGTTTACACCGGTATAAACCAGTTTATAATCTAGTTTTAACCAGTTTAAACCAGATTAAGCCAGTTTTAACCGGTTTAAACCAGTTTGAACTAGTATAAACCAGTTTATAAACTACGTTAAACCAGTTTAGACATGAGTAAACCAGTTTAGACATGAGTAGACCAATTTAAACCAGTTTGAACTAGTATAAACCAGGTTAAACCAGTGTAAAACAGTTAATAAACTAGTTTAGACCAGTTTAGACCTTTTTAGGCCTGGTTTAAACCAGTTTAAGCCAGTTAAAAACGGTTTAAACCAGTTTAAAAACTAGCTTAAACAAGCTTAGACCTGTTAAAAAAAATTTAAACCAGTTTGAACTAGTATAAACCAGTATAAACCAGTTTAGACCTGTGTAAACCAGTTTATACCATTTAGAACCAGTTTAGACCTGTTTACACCGGTATAAACCAGTTTATGAACTAGCTTAAACCAGTTTAGACCTGTTTACACCGGTATAAACCAGTTTATGAACTCGCTTAAACCAATTTAGACCTGTGTAAACCAGTTTAAACCATTTTGAACTAGTATAAACAAGTTTAAACCAGTTTAAAACAGTTAATAAACTAGTTTAAACCAGTTTAGACCTGTTTAGGCTTGGTTTA
The DNA here is from genome assembly GCA_023053545.1 of Lepidurus packardi. NCBI lineage: Eukaryota > Metazoa > Arthropoda > Branchiopoda > Notostraca > Triopsidae > Lepidurus > Lepidurus packardi. Next base: position 9,343 of record JAKZAN010000126.1, read on the forward strand.
AACCAGTTTAAGCCAGTTTAAAACGTTTTAAACCAGTTTATAAACTAGTTTGAACAAGTTTAGACCTGTTAAAAAAATTTCAACCAGTTTGAACTAGTATCAAAAAGTTTAAACCAGTTTAGACCTGTGTAAACCAGTTTATACCAGTTAAAACCAGTTTAGACCTGTTTACACCGGTATAAACCAGTTTATAATCTGGTTTTGACCAGTTTAAACCAGCTTAAGCCAGTTTTAACCGGCTTAAACCAGTTTGAACTAGTATAAACCAGTTTAAACCAGTTTAGACCTGTGTAAACCAGTTTATACCATTTAGAACCAGTTTAAACCAGTTTAGACCTGTGTAAACCAGTTTATACCATTTAGAACCAGTTTAGACCTGTTTACACCGGTATAAACCAGTTTATAAACTAGCTTAAACCAGTTTAGACCTGTGTAAACCAGTTTAAACCAGTTTGAACTAGTTTAAACAAGTTTAAACCAGTGTAACACAGTTAATAAACTAGTTTAAATCAGTTTAGACCTGTTAAAAAAATTTAAACCAGTTTGAACTAGTTTATACCAGTTAAAACCAGTTTAGACCTGTTTACACCGGTATAAACCAGTTTATAATCTAGTTTTAACCAGTTTAAACCAGATTAAGCCAGTTTTAACCAGTTTATAGACTACGTTAAACCAGTTTAGACATGAGTAAACCAGTTTAGACATGAGTAGACCAATTTAAACCAGTTTGAACTAGTATAAACCAGGTTAAACCAGTGTAAAACAGTTAATAAACTAGTTTAAACCAGTTTAGACCTGTTTAGGCCTGGTTTAAACCAGTTTAAGCCAGTTAAATACGTTTTAAACCAGTTTATAAACTAGTTTGAACAAGTTTAGACCTGTTAAAAAATTTCAACCAGTTTGAACTAGTATCAACCAGTTTAAACCAGTTTAGACCTGTGTAAACCAGTTTATACCAGTTAAAACCAGTTTAGACCTGTTTACACCGGTATAAACCAGTTTATAATCTAGTTTTGACCAGTTTAAACCAGATTAAGCCAGTTTTAACCGGCTTAAACCAGATTGAACTAGTATAAACCAGTTTACACCAGTTTAGACCTGTGTATACCAGTTTATACCATTTAGAACCAGTTTGGACCTGTTTACACCGGTGAAAACCAGTTTATGAACTAGCTTAAACCAGTTTAGACCTGTGTAAACCAGTTTAAACCAGTTTGAACTAGTATAAACAAGTTTAAACCAGTGTAACACAGTTAATAAACTAGTTTAAACCAGTTTAGACCTGTTAAAAAAATTTCAACCAGTTTGAACTAGTATAAACCAGTTTATACCAGTTTAGACCTGTGTAAACCAGTTTATACCAGTTAAAACCAGTTTAGACCTGTTTACACCGGTATAAACCAGTTTATAATCTAGTTTTGACCAGTTTAAACCAGATTAAGCCAGTTTTAACCGGTTTAAACCAGTTTGAACTAGTATAAACCAGTCTATAAACTACCTTAAACCAGTTTAGACATGAGTAAACCAGTTTTGACAAGAGTAGACCAGTCTAAACCAGTTTGAACTAGTATAAACCAGTTTAAACCAGTTTAGACCTGTGTAAACCAGTTTATGCCATTTAGAACCAGTTTAGACCTGTTTACAAAGGTACTAGCTTAAACCAGTTTAGACCTGTGTAAACCAGTTTAAACCAAATTGAACTAGTATAAACAAGTTTAAACCAGTGTAAAACAGTTAATAAACTAGTTTAAACCAGTTAAGACCTGTTTAGGCCTGGTTTAAACCAGTTTAAGCCAGTTTAAGCCAGTTAAAAACGTTTTAAACCAGTTTATAAACTAGTTAAAACAAGTTTAGACCTGTTAAAAAAATTTCAACCAGTTTGAACTAGTATAAACCAGTTTAAACCTTTGTAAACCAGTTTATACCAGTTAAAACCAGTTTAGACCTGTTTACACCGGTATAAACCAGTTTATAATCTAGTTTTGACCAGTTTAAACCAGATTAAGCCAGTTTTAACCGGTTTAAACCAGTTTGAACTAGTATAAACCAGTTTACACCAGTTTAGACCTGTGTAAACCAGTTTATTCCATTTAGAACCAGTTTGGACCTGTTTACACCGCTGAAAACCAGTTTATAAACTAGCTTAAACCAGTTTAGACCTGTGTAAACCAGTTTAAACCAGTTTGAACTAGTATAAACAAGTTTAAACCAGTGTAACACAGTTAATAAACTAGTTTAAACCAGTTTAGACCTGCTAAAAAAATTTCAACCGGTTTGAACTAGTATAAACCAGTTTAAACCAGTTTAGACCTGTGTAAACCAGTTTATACCAGTTAAAACCAGTTTAGACCTGTTTACACCGGTATAAACCAGTTTATAATCTAGTTTTGACCAGGTTAAACCAGATTAAGCCAGTTTTAACCGGTTTAAACCAGTTTGAACTAGTATAAACCAGTTTAAACCAGTTTAGACCTGTGTAAACCATTTTATACCATTTAGAACCAGTTTAGACCTGTTTACACCTGTATAAACCAGTTTATAAACTAGCTTAAACCAGTTTAGACCTGTGTAAACCAGTCTAAACCAGTTTGAACTAGTATAAACCAGTTTAAACCAGTTTAGACCTGTGTAAACCAGTTTATGCCATTTAGAACCAGTTTAGACCTGTTTACAAAGGTACTAGCTTAAACCAGTTTAGACCTGTGTAAACCAGTTTAAACCAAATTGAACTAGTATAAACAAGTTTAAACCAGTGTAAAACAGTTAATAAACTAGTTTAAACCAGTTAAGACCTGTTTAGGCCTGGTTTAAACCAGTTTAAGCCAGTTTAAGCCAGTTAAAAACGTTTTAAACCAGTTTATAAACTAGTTAAAACAAGTTTAGACCTGTTAAAAAAATTTCAACCAGTTTGAACTAGTATAAACCAGTTTAAACCTTTGTAAACCAGTTTATACCAGTTAAAACCAGTTTAGACCTGTTTACACCGGTATAAACCAGTTTATAATCTAGTTTTGACCAGTTTAAACCAGATTAAGCCAGTTTTAACCGGTTTAAACCAGTTTGAACTAGTATAAACCAGTTTACACCAGTTTAGACCTGTGTAAACCAGTTTATACCATTTAGAACCAGTTTGGACCTGTTTACACCGCTGAAAACCAGTTTATAAACTAGCTTAAACCAGTTTAGACCTGTGTAAACCAGTTTAAACCAGTTTGAACTAGTATAAACAAGTTTAAACCAGTGTAACACAGTTAATAAACTAGTTTAAACCAGTTTAGACCTGCTAAAAAAATTTCAACCGGTTTGAACTAGTATAAACCAGTTTAAACCAGTTTAGACCTGTGTAAACCAGTTTATACCAGTTAAAACCAGTTTAGACCTGTTTACACCGGTATAAACCAGTTTATAATCTAGTTTTGACCAGGTTAAACCAGATTAAGCCAGTTTTAACCGGTTTAAACCAGTTTGAACTAGTATAAACCAGTTTAAACCAGTTTAGACCTGTGTAAACCATTTTATACCATTTAGAACCAGTTTAGACCTGTTTACACCGGTATAAACCAGTTTATAAACTAGCTTAAACCAGTTTAAACCAGTTTGAACTAGTATAAACAAGTTTAAACCAGTGTAACACAGTTAATAAACTAGTTTAAACCAGTTTAGACCTGTTAAAAAAAATTTAAACCAGTTTGAACTAGTTTATACCAGTTAAAACCAGTTTAGACCTGTTTACACCGGTATAAACCAGTTTATAATCTAGTTTTAACCAGTTTAAACCAGATTAAGCCAGTTTTAACCGGTTTAAACCAGTTTGAACTAGTATAAACCAGTTTATAAACTACGTTAAACCAGTTTAGACATGAGTAAACCAGTTTAGACATGAGTAGACCAGTTTAAACCAGTTTGAACTAGTATAAACCAGGTTAAACCAGTGTAAAACAGTTAATAAACTAGTTTAAACCAGTTTAGACCTTTTTAGGCCTGGTTTAAACCAGTTTAAGCCAGTTAAAAACGGTTTAAACCAGTTTATAAACTAGCTTAAACAAGCTTAGACCTGTTAAAAAAAATTTAAACAAGTTTGAACTAGTATAAACCAGTATAAACCAGTTTAGACTTGTGTAAACCAGTTTATTCCATTTAGATCTAACGTTTGTTACAACCCAGTGCCTACCCTTCGTCGGACACTCCATTTTTAAAAGCCCAGATTTTATCAACCAATCGGACCACGAAGCAATTATAATAGAAATATATGTCCATAAGGAATCAATTAAATCATGGATATGGAGCTATAATAAAGTGGACTGGATTAAATTAAACAATACTCTCAATGAGGAACTGAAAAAAAGTAAAATAAAATATCATGACATATCGGGCCCCGAGGAATTAGACGACACAGTTAAAAATCTAAGGCAAGCACTACATAAAGCAATGGAACTTAATATCCCCAAAACAAACCTTCCCAAAAGAAAAAATCCCTGGTGGTCCAAAGAACTAGCAAACCTCCGGAAAGAAACAGCTAAAAGCCTAAGGATTTATAAAAATTCAAGAACTGTACAAGACCAAGCCCGATGGAAAACTATGAGAAATTTGTACACAAACAAATGCCGTGTAGCAAAAAATTTATATTGGGAACAGAAACTAAAAACTCCTGACAACAGAATACTCTGGGGATTGGATAGAGCAAACCGTGAAAAAACAACGAAAAACAGCCTGGAACAACTGTTAAATCAACAAGGGGACGTTTTCGAGGACGAAATTAACAAACTAAATTTTTGGCGCAAAAGTTCTTCTCAGCTACTCAAACTTCGAACTATCAGAACGTAAGAAAATGCAATTTCAGAAGACAGCAAAGATATCCAGAAATATCCTGGCGGGAGCTCAAAACACTCGTGCGAGCTTTACCTAATATTAAAGCACCAGGAGATGATGCCATACAGCCTATAGTGTTAAAAAACACCTGGAAAGTAATCGGAAATATAGTGGTAAATATTTTTAACGCCTCCTTAAAATACTCGTATTTTCCTACCGCCTGGAAAATCGGAAAAGTGCTCCCTGTTCCTAAACCCAAAAGGCAGACTATAAAACACATAAGAGTTTCCGCCCCATAACCTTACTTTCCACACTAGGAAAAGTTTTAGAAAAAACGATTGCATTAAAAATATTAGATCATATGGAACAAAAATCGCTTCTCTCTGACTATCAGTGGGGTTTTCGTCCAAAGAAATCGACCACAGATGCTATGCTTGCCCTGAGTAATCAAATCCTAAATGGATTCGACAAACATCAAACTACAACAGCGCTTCTATTGGACATTGAAGGAGCCTTTGATAATGTTAATCATAGAAAGTTAATCCAAATACTGAAAAAGAAAAAGGTTCCAAGTTACGTCGCAGATTGGCTTCAAAACTTTTTAGCATATCGCACAATCTACGTCCAGCATGGTAACCACAGGAGCCAAACTTTTCATGTCAGCAAAGGACTCCCTCAAGGATCACCCCTATCACCAATTTTGTTCGTCACAGATATAGATGGAGCATTAAAACTTCTCAAAAGCAAACGCATCCGTGTGCAGGCTTTCGCTGATGACTTACTTTTAGCTATCAGCGGATCATCTGGGAAAGTGAATATCAGGATGCTTCAAAATGCCCTGAAAGCACTTGAGAAATGGAGTCTTAGTGTTCACCTCACTTTCAGTCAAAGCAAGACAGAGCTGATACATTTCTCAAAGAAAAGATACCCTGACGATACACCCCTTACATGGGGTGATATCACCATCATCCCAAGACCCCACGTTCGTTATCTTGGCCTCTTATTTGATACAAAGCTATCCTGGAAATCGCATGTTAATCGACTTGCAGCCGAAGGAAATTTTATTATTCTGAAAATACGAAACTTGTCCCATAATATTCCAGCTATAAGAACTAACCAGCTGAGATCTCTGCTTTTAGCTACACTTTATTCTAAGATATTTTACGGCCTACCAGCCTGGTCAAACTTCAAGTTCGAAAAATCCCCCACTTTAAAATACCTTCATCGCCAAGCCTTGTTAATAATATCCGGAGCATTTAAAACGTCTCCAACATCAACCCTAGAAGTAGAGACTGGAATCCCTCCACTGAAGTTGGCCGTCGAAGAAAGGCTGATTAGATTCGGTTTAACAAGAAATGCAGCAGACCTCCGAAACATGGATCCTCCTCGTCATTCCTCATACGCAACTTGCTCATATCAAATCGAACAATTGGTCTCCCAGTTTAACTGTAATCGGGAAACCCAAGAGATCCCAAAAACAGTTAAAAGTATATTCAAACAAAAATGGGTGGAAAATTGGACTAAAAAAACTTCAACATTGTTAAGTTTAGGAATTACTCCTGAATCCTCACCCATTTGCAAATTAAACTTAAGCAGACACACAATTTATACCCTGATAAAACTTCGCTGTTCACACTATCCTTCCTTGGCTTTTCTCCATCGTATAAAGAAGACTGACAACCCTTTCTGCCCGTGCTACGCTCAAAGTTCTCAAGACCTCAAACACATTCTCTACCATTGCAGGTGGCTAAACAAACCAAGAGCAATCCTTCTTCAAAAACTATCGAAAGAAAAAGTTCACTTCAATATGCAAACCATTCTAACAAACCCGAAGATCTTTGCAGCAGTTGAAAGTTTCATAAACAGCTCCCGCGAAATATACAAACAAGGGAGGGCACTACTCTAGTCATTTAGAGGAAAGCCCATTGGTTTAAAGTTTAAATAGTGATAACATTGTAAAACAGAAAATTGGAAAGAAAGAAAATAAATATCGGCAAAGAGCTTTGCTCACGCTGAGATTAAATATAAAAAAAAAAAAAAAAAAAAACTGTCTTAAACTGGTTTACACAGGTCCAAACTGGTTTAAGCTAGTTTATAAACTGGTTTATACCGGTGTAAACAGGTCTAAACTGGTTCTAAATGGTATAAACTGGTTTACACAGGTCTAAACTGGTTTAAACTGGTTTATACTAGTTTAAACTGGTTTAAGCCGGTTAAAACTGGCTTAATCTGGTTTAAACTGGTCAAAACCAGATTATAAACTGGTTTATACCGGTGTAAACAGGTCTAAACTGGTTTTAGCTGGTATAAACTGGTTTACAAAGGTTTAGACTGGTTTATACTAGTTCAAACTGGTTGAAATTTTTTTAACAGGTCTAAACTTGCTTTAACTAGTTTATAAACTGGTTTAAAACGTTTTTAACTGGCTTAAACTGGCTTAAACTGGTTTAAACCAGCCTAAACAGGTCTTAACTGGTTTAAACTAGTTTATTAACTGTTTTACACTGGTTTAAACTAGTTTATTAACTGTTTTACACTGGTTTAAACTTGTTTATACTAGTTCAAACTGGTTTAAACTGGTTTAAACTGGTTTACACAGGTCTAAACTGGTTCAAGCTAGTTTATAAACTGGTTTACACCGGTGTAAACAGGTCCAAACTGGTTCTAAATGGTATAAACTGGTTTACACAGGTCTAAACTGGTGTAAACTGGTTTATACTAGTTCAAACTGGTTTAAACCGGTTGAAACTGGCTTAATCTGGTTTAAACTGGTTAAAACTAGTTTATAAACTGGTTTATACCGGTGTAAACAGGTCTAAACTGGTTCTAAATGGTATAAACTGGTTTACACAGGTCTAAACTGGTGTAAACTGGGTTATACTAGTTCAAACTGGTTTAAACCGGCTGAAACTGGCTTAATCTGGTTTAAACTGGTTAAAACTAGTTTATAAACTGGTTTATACCGGTGTAAACAGGTCTAAACTGGTTCTAAATGGTATAAACTGGTTTACACAGGTCTAAACTGGTTTAAACTGGTTTATACTAGTTCAAACTGGTTTAAGCCGGTTAAAACTGGCTTAATCTGGTGTAAACTGGTCAAAACCAGATTATAAACTGGTTAATACCGGTGTAAACAGGTCTAAACTGGTTTTAACTGGTATAAACTGGTTTACAAAGGTTTAAACTGGTTTATACTAGTTCAAACTGGTTGAAATTTTTTTAACATGTCTAAACTTGTTTTAACTAGTTTGTAAACTGGTTTAAAACGTTTTTAACTGGCTTAAACTGGTTTAAACCAGGCCTAAACAGGTCTTAACTGATTTAAACTAGTTTATTAACTGTTTTACACTGGTTTAAACTTGTTTATACTAGTTCAAACTGGTTTAAACTGGTTTACACAGGTCTAAACTGGTTTAAGCTAGTTTATAAACTGGTTTATACCTTTGTAAACAGGTCTAAACTGGTTCTAAATGGCATAAACTGGTTTACACAGGTCTAAACTGGTTTAAACTGGTTTATACTAGTTCAAACTGGTTTAGACTGGTCTACTCATGTCAAAACTGGTTTACTCATGTCTAAACTGGTTTAAGGTAGTTTATAGACTGGTTTATACTAGTTCAAACTGGTTTAAACCGGTTTAAACTGGCCTAATCTGGTTTAAACTGGTCAAAACTAGATTATAAACAGGTTTATACCGGTGTAAACAGGTCTAAACTGGTTTAAACTGGTTGAAATTTTTTTAACAGGTCTAAACTTGTTCAAACTAGTTTATAAACTGGTTTAAAACGTTTTTAACTGGCTTAAACTGGTTTAAACCAGGCCTAAACAGGTCTAAACTGGTTTAAACTAGTTTATTAACTGTTTTACACTGGTTTAAACTTGTTTATACTAGTTCAAACTGGTTTAAACTGGTTTACACAGGTCTAAACTGGTTTAAGCTAGTTTATAAACTGGTTTATACCTTTGTAAACAGGTCTAAACTGGTTCTAAATGGCATAAACTGGTTTACACAGGTCTAAACTGGTTTAAACTGGTTTATACTAGTTCAAACTGGTTTAGACTGGTCTACTCATGTCAAAACTGGTTTACTCATGTCTAAACTGGTTTAAGGTAGTTTATAGACTGGTTTATACTAGTTCAAACTGGTTTAAACCGGTTTAAACTGGCCTAATCTGGTTTAAACTGGTCAAAACTAGATTATAAACAGGTTTATACCGGTGTAAACAGGTCTAAACTGGTTTAAACTGGTTGAAATTTTTTTAACAGGTCTAAACTTGTTCAAACTAGTTTATAAACTGGTTTAAAACGTTTTTAACTGGCTTAAACTGGTTTAAACCAGGCCTAAACAGGTCTAAACTGGTTTAAACTAGTTTATTAACTGTTTTACACTGGTTTAAACTTGTTTATACTAGTTCAAACTGGTTTAAACTGGTTTACACAGGTCTAAACTGGTTTAAGCTAGTTTATAAACTGGTTTATACCTTTGTAAACAGGTCTAAACTGGTTCTAAATGGCATAAACTGGTTTACACAGGTCTAAACTGGTTTAAACTGGTTTATACTAGTTCAAACTGGTTTAGACTGGTCTACTCATGTCAAAACTGGTTTACTCATGTCTAAACTGGTTTAAGGTAGTTTATAGACTGGTTTATACTAGTTCAAACTGGTTTAAACCGGTTTAAACTGGCCTAATCTGGTTTAAACTGGTCAAAACTAGATTATAAACTGGTTTATACCGGTGTAAACAGGTCTAAACTGGATTAAACTGGTTGAAATTTTTTTAACAGGTCTAAACTTGTTCAAACTAGTTTATAAACTGGTTTAAAACGTTTTTAACTGGCTTAAACTGGTTTAAACCAGGCCTAAACAGGTCTAAACTGGTTTAAACTAGTTTATTAACTGTTTTACACTGGTTTAAACTTGTTTATACTAGTTCAAATTGGTTTAAACTGGTTTACACAGGTCTAAACTGGTTTAAGCGAGTTCATAAACTGGTTTATACCGGTGTAAACAGGTCTAAACTGGTTTAAGATAGTTCATAAACTGGTTTATACCGGTGTAGACAGGTCTAAACTGGTTCTAAATGGTATAAACTGGATTACACAGGTCTAAACTGGTTTATGCTGGTTTATACTAGTTCAAACTGATTTAAATTTTTTTTAACAGGTCTAAGCTTGTTTAAGCTAGTTTATAAACTGGTTTAAACCGTTTTTAACTGGCTTAAACTGGTTTAAACCAGGCCTAAAAAGGTCTAAACTGGTTTAAACTAGTTTATTAACTGTTTTACACTGGTTTAACCTGGTTTATACTAGTTCAAACTGGTTTAAACTGGTCTACTCATGTCTAAACTGGTTTACTCATGTCTAAACTGGTTTAACGTAGTTTATAAACTGGTTTATACTACTTCAAACTGGTTTAAACCGGTTAAAACTGGCTTAATCTGGTTTAAACTGGTTAAAACTAGATTATAAACTGGTTTATACCGTTGTAAACAGATCTAAACTGGTTTTAACTGGTATAAACTAGTTCAAACTGGTTTAAATTTTTTAACAGGTCTAAACTGGGTTAAACTAGTTTATTAACTGTGTTACACTGGTTTAAACTTGTTTATACTAGTTCAAACTGGTTTAAACTGGTTTACACAGGTCTAAACTGGTTTAAGCTAGTTTATAAACTGGTTTATACCGGTGTAAACAGGTCTAAACTGGTTCTAAATGGTATAAACTGGTTTACACAGGTCTAAACTGGTTTAAACTGGTTTATACTAGTTCAAACTGGTTTAAGCCGGTTAAAACTGGCTTAATCTGGTTTAAACTGGTCAAAACCAGATTATAAACTGGTTTATACCGGTGTAAACAGGTCTAAACTGGTTTTAACTGGTATAAACTGGTTTACAAAGGTTTAAACTGGTTTATACTAGTTCAAACTGGTTGAAATTTTTTTAACAGGTCTAAACTTGTTTTAACTAGTTTATAAACTGGTTTAAAACGTTTTTAACTGGCTTAAACTGGCTTAAACTGGCTTAAACTGGTTTAAACCAGGCCAAAACAGGTCTTAACTGGTTTAAACTAGTTTATTAACTGTTTTACACTGGTTTAAACTTGTTTATACTAGTTCAAACTGGTTTAAACTGGTTTACACAGGTCTAAACTGGTTTAAGCTAGTTTATAAACTGGTTTATACCTTTGTAAACAGGTCTAAACTGGTTCTAAATGGCATAAACTGGTTTACACAGGTCTAAACTGGTTTAAACTGGTTTATACTAGTTCAAACTGGTTTAGACTGGTCTACTCATGTCAAAACTGGTTTACTCATGTCTAAACTGGTTTAAGGTAGTTTATAGACTGGTTTATACTAGTTCAAACTGGTTTAAACCGGTTTAAACTGGCCTAATCTGGTTTAAACTGGTCAAAACTAGATTATAAACTGGTTTATACCGGTGTAAACAGGTCTAAACTGGTTTAAACTGGTTGAAATTTTTTTAACAGGTCTAAACTTGTTCAAACTAGTTTATAAACTGGTTTAAAACGTTTTTAACTGGCTTAAACTGGTTTAAACCAGGCCTAAACAGGTCTAAACTGGTTTAAACTAGTTTATTAACTGTTTTACACTGGTTTAAACTTGTTTATACTAGTTCAAATTGGTTTAAACTGGTTTACACAGGTCTAAACTGGTTTAAGCGAGTTCATAAACTGGTTTATACCGGTGTAAACAGGTCTAAACTGGTTTAAGATAGTTCATAAACTGGTTTATACCGGTGTAGACAGGTCTAAACTGGTTCTAAATGGTATAAACTGGATTACACAGGTCTAAACTGGTTTATGCTGGTTTATACTAGTTCAAACTGATTTAAATTTTTTTTAACAGGTCTAAGCTTGTTTAAGCTAGTTTATAAACTGGTTTAAACCGTTTTTAACTGGCTTAAACTGGTTTAAACCAGGCCTAAAAAGGTCTAAACTGGTTTAAACTAGTTTATTAACTGTTTTACACTGGTTTAACCTGGTTTATACTAGTTCAAACTGGTTTAAACTGGTCTACTCATGTCTAAACTGGTTTACTCATGTCTAAACTGGTTTAACGTAGTTTATAAACTGGTTTATACTACTTCAAACTGGTTTAAACCGGTTAAAACTGGCTTAATCTGGTTTAAACTGGTTAAAACTAGATTATAAACTGGTTTATACCGTTGTAAACAGATCTAAACTGGTTTTAACTGGTATAAACTAGTTCAAACTGGTTTAAATTTTTTAACAGGTCTAAACTGGGTTAAACTAGTTTATTAACTGTGTTACACTGGTTTAAACTTGTTTATACTAGTTCAAACTGGTTTAAACTGGTTTACACAGGTCTAAACTGGTTTAAGCTAGTTTATAAACTGGTTTATACCGGTGTAAACAGGTCTAAACTGGTTCTAAATGGTATAAACTGGTTTACACAGGTCTAAACTGGTTTAAACTGGTTTATACTAGTTCAAACTGGTTTAAGCCGGTTAAAACTGGCTTAATCTGGTTTAAACTGGTCAAAACCAGATTATAAACTGGTTTATACCGGTGTAAACAGGTCTAAACTGGTTTTAACTGGTATAAACTGGTTTACAAAGGTTTAAACTGGTTTATACTAGTTCAAACTGGTTGAAATTTTTTTAACAGGTCTAAACTTGTTTTAACTAGTTTATAAACTGGTTTAAAACGTTTTTAACTGGCTTAAACTGGCTTAAACTGGCTTAAACTGGTTTAAACCAGGCCAAAACAGGTCTTAACTGGTTTAAACTAGTTTATTAACTGTTTTACACTGGTTTAAACTTGTTTATACTAGTTCAAACTGGTTTAAACTGGTTAACACAGGTGTAGCGAATGACCGAAATAATTATCAACTTAAACGCACTAACGCACTTCGTATCAACTGAGCAATCGCCTCGATGTATTCTCTCTCGATCTCTCTCGACAACTCTCCAACGACAACCCCCGTTCCCTCGTTCTCGTACGTTCTCCCTCGATACAAAACATCCACCACACGAACCAAAACATCACCAAAACCCCACGAAACAATAGAAAATAGTCCACAGCAGTCATGACCGAAACGGGGTGGAGGGAAAGAGGGAGAAGGAGGGATTCCTCACGTCACACTCGGCCACCTACCCTCCAACGCGCCGTCCCCGGCGCAGTGTCAGGTGAAGGAAACTCCCACAGATAGTGAATTGCGGGGGTCCTTGACATCATCTTCGGTTTGATCTCCATAAGTACCAGTATTCTCACTTTCGGTTTCCGACTCGCTTCCGCTGAGAAATCCCGGCTTGAAAATCTTCAATTGGCTAACGTGGACAGGAAATATACGCCACACTTTCCGAGTGTGTCGACCAGGTAAGTCCCTCACCTTGTAGGTCACAGGGGTCAGTTGCTTGACCATTTGGAAGGGGCCCTGGAACCTGGGTTGGAACTTCCGATGGGTCGCGCCACTCCTCCTGGGCCGGAGCACCCACACTAGGGAGTTTATACCGTAGGTAGGCGCGGGGTGCCTACGGGTATCGGCGTAGGCCTGTTGCTTCCGTCGTGCCGTCCGAGTTCTTCGACGAGCCACGTGTAACATCTTCCGCACTCGACGAAAGAAAGCCCGATAGTCGACCGTGGAGTCCTCTGGCCATGGATACTGCGTATACTCCGGCAGAACAGGGGACCGTCCATAAACCAGTTCGAAGGGTGAGTACTTAGTAGTTTCCTGGCAGGAGGTGTTGAGCGCAAACACGGCTTGAGGAACGAGAAGGTCCCAGTCCCTTTCGTGCCCATCAATGCAGAGAGCCATTACCGATAGTAGACTTTTGTTGGTCCGCTCACACAATCCATTTGTTTCCGGGTGGTACGCCGCCGCCATGGCGTGCCGTACCTCTAAATTGTCTAGAGCCTCCTGGAATAACTGGGCAGTGAACGCCGTTCCCCGATCGCTGATCAGCTTGACGGGGGCACCGTGCCGATAGACAATGTTGTTCAACAAGAACTGAGCCGCTACGGCAGCCGAGGTATCCGAAACGGCTGCTGCCTCGATCCAGCGAGTCGCGTAATCTACTGCTACTAACACGTGTTTGTTACCACGGTCCGTGGGGTTAAGAGGGCCCACATGGTCAATTACTATAGTGTGAAACGGGGTGGCCAACGCTGCGATCGGTTGCAGTTCTCCGACCGGTTTCCCCACCATTGGTTTGAACATTTGACATCGTATACAAGCACCTACGTACGTTCGAACGTGCTTGGCCATCCTTGGCCACCAGTAGCGGTTGGATACCTTGCCTAAGGTCTTCGTCACTCCCAGGTGACCCCCGCTAGTACTATCGTGACATTCGTACAGTACGATCCGCTGTAAGCAACGGGGTACAACCAACCGAAGTTTCGTACCACGATCTCCAGTCCGACGATAGAGGACGCCATCCTTCAGAGTGAAATTGGCGTAATAATTGGCCTCGTTGACTTCCAATGAGCAAATGATGACAGACAAGGTCTCGTCGGTTCTCTGTTGCAATAGGAATTCATCCCTCTTACCCCGCGCTCCGGCGATCGCGCAACAGACAGGAGGGGAGTCCATCTCAGGGAGGCGGGATAATGTATCAGCTACGACATTCTGAGCACCCTTGATATGCTGGATGGTGAAATCATACTCTTGTAGGGCCAGAATCCAACGAGCGAACTTTCCCGAAACGTCCTTCTTCCGGAAAAGCCACATCACTGCAGTATTGTCGGTTTGTAGGGCGAAGTGCTTTCCTAACAGATAGGGTCGGAGCTTCTGAACTACCCAAACCACTGCCACGCACTCGAGTTCATTACTGTGCCATTTCCGTTCCGCGTCGGTCAATCTTCTGCTAAGATAGCACACAACGCCATCCTTATCATCGATAATCTGCGACAGCACAGCGCCCAGCCCGGTACCGCTGGCATCCGTTCGAAGGAGAAGAGGAGCATTCTCGTCGTAGTGGACCAACGTCGGGGTAGATGTTAAAGCGGTGATCAAACAACGAAATGATTGTTCTTGCTCATTTCCCCAACCCCAAGGGTGCCCCTTTTTGAGCAAGTCGTTGAGGGGACACGCAACGCTGGCGAAATTAGCGATGAACCTTCGGTAATACGAAGCGAACCCTAAAAAGCTTCGAATGTCCCGGGGATTCCTGGGAGTAGGGTGATTCTTCACGGCTACGACCTTACCAGGATCCGGCCGGATCCCTTCTCCCGATATCTCGTGACCTAAATATAGGATTGTGCGACTGGCAAAGAGGCATTTACTTGGTTTTAGTAATAGTCCAGCTTTCTTCACCGAACCCAATACCAGCGATAACCGTTCGAGGTGTTCGTTGAAAGTCCGAGAGAACACGAGTATATCATCCAAGTAGACCAAACAGTATCGCCATTTTAAACTACCCAGGATCCGGTCAAGGAGATGTTGGAAGGATGCGGGAGCGTTACATAGGCCTTGGGGCATTCGTTTATACTGGAAAAGCCCGTCCGGCGTACAGAACGCCGTTTTCGGTCGGTCCTCCTCGACGAGACCTACTTGCCAATACCCGTTGCACATATCCAGCGTACTGAAATAGGTGGACCCAGCTAGTCGATCCAATACGTCATCTACCCTAGGGAGCGGGTACGCGTCTTTTCGGGTGACATCGTTAAGACGACGATAGTCGATACAAAACCGCGGACTCCCATCCTTCTTGCGGACCAATACGACCGGGAAGGCCCACGGACTATTGGAGGGTTCAACGACGTCCATCGCTACCATCTCGCCCACCTGCTCTCTAATGATCTCTCGTTCCCGGAAGGGCACGCGTCTAGGGTTTACCGAAATCGGTAGAGAATTCCCGGTGTCGATCGTGTGAGGCAACGAGTCGCAGAACCCCAAAGCCGACCTAGTCTTCGCAAAACATGCAGTATACTCTCCGAGTACCGTCGTCAGTCCGTCCACTTCTTCGGGGGTTAAGTCATTCCCCAGACGCACTCCGGGTGGGACGTCAACGTCTACCCTTTTCGGAGTGGAGGCCACACACATGGCGTTATGGGTAGGACGTGGAAGGCAAGGAGGTGATGAATCGTCTACAGCATACCCCTGAGCAAGTGCCTCCCCTTTCACCAACCGAATAGGTTCGTCTCCGAAATTGAGGACAGGGACATGAACCACACCGTTCTCAGGCGTCACTAAGCAGTTGGGAGTAGCCCACTCACAGCTCGGGTTAGCATTCCGCTTAGTCTCCAACCGCAGGGTGGAGAGCCCAATTCCCACGCAACTCGCGGCGACGAACCGTAGCGTCCCTGCTGGGACATTGGTGCTTTGCTGAGAAAGCAACTCTGGAGGTTTCTGGTGACTGCAGACTTCAATTCCTTGGAAGTCGTCCCCATCCGCTATAGTCTCCACAGCGGCTGCGACGTCAGGACCCGGGGGCTTATTTCGTTCTGGCAATTCGACCTCGTAACATCCGTTACGTACTCGTACGGTCGCTTCAGTAGCCCGGAACCAATCTCCACCAAGGATGAGGGCGAAAGGCGCTTCCTCCACCACGGAAACTCGGGGTAATTCCACAACCCGACCGAGTACTTCCACCAGCAGAGATACAGAACCCAGTGTAGACGAGAGGTGCCCATCTGCACACTGAAAAAAGGAACAATCATCTGTATCTACTGAACGCTGTAGGGAACCCAAATCACCCTTCCTAATTTGGCTGCCGAGGGCGCCACAATCCACCAACGCCTCCACCCAGCCCACCCCCTCGACCCGGGTTTGCAGGGTAGGTAATTGCACCTTTCCGTCAGGGACTTGGAAGACTACAGCCGCCCTTGCCCCTTCGGAGCGGCTTGCCCGTTTCCCGAGTTCCTGGGAGGGTTGCTAGGGCAATCGCGTCGGAAGTGGCCCAGAGCCTTACACCCGTAGCACTGAATCTGGTCAGGCGGTTTCCGAGGCTCCGCTGATCTCGCTTCTACCGGCGCGCCGTTTATCCCCTGGCCAGCAAATCTTCTAGGAATGGTGTTATCACCAAGCTGGATAGTCAACTGCTTCATGGCAGACGTTAGTTCGCTAACGGGATCAGAGGCCGGCACACGATTCGATTCTGGTGCGCTCGATTCCGTAACCAACGTCCCTGGTGCTGATGAACCCATCATGCTCGTCAGTCTTTGGATGGTGTCAATAAATGTCCCGACGGTGGAAGGCGGGTTCACTAGTAGGGCCGGAATGTACTGGGTGCAAGCTAATCCCCGAATGAGGTAGGGAATAATATCTCCCTCTGACGTGACGTGGGGGCAGCGTTGACACAGTTCTGCCTTTTCTAAAACATATTGAATTACTGATTCGCCAGGCTGCTGGACCCTCTCCTGGACTTGGCGAAGCCATTCCTCCAGGGTCAGGGTTCTCCCAAACACAGCCACTAACCGTTGACACCACTTGGGCCAGTCCCGCAGGCTGTTGCCCTCGATATCTTGCCACGTGCGCGCGATACCCCCCAATTTCGACATGGCGAACCGTAACTTCGCCGCAGCATCCCAACCTTGTAGGCCGGCCAGCCGCTCGAAGTCACGGAGCCAAACTGCGACATCGCCGTCTCCTTTGTACTCGGGGATGGCGGCATGGGTAGGGGTCCCCGTGGTCCCCGTCAGCCGTTGGAACATCTCCTGTTGTTGGAGCATGAATTGTTGCTGTTGTTGCTGCAATTGTTGTTGTATTTGCATCATCGTAGCAGCCAGGGCACGCGTCATGTCACTCGGCTCTTCCGCCTTAGACATGGTTGCCCTCAAGAGACTTCCGTCCTGGGCCAGGCGTGGAACTAACTTTCCACTTCGCAATAGAGTTCCTGACCTGGGGCGAGGCTGGGCTGCCACGTCGTCACCAGAACGAATGCCTGACTCCCCTCCGTACATGCGGGGTTTACAATGTTTAGGACTGGAGGTTTTAGCTTTCTAGAAGGGGAATAATAAAAATTCGTCGCGGATGCAATAGGCAGGGAGAGATCAAACTGTGTCCTTGTCACCAAAGCAATTTAAGGCGCTCCACGACCCGCTTTGTACACTTTTTCAAAGGACCTCACAGTGACCACACCCAGGGCTCCTATTGTTCCTAAGAGATTACAGCTACTCTCCTACCAGTCCAAAATTACACGGTGTGAGATGCAGATTCTGTCCAATCGTCAGCACAGAATCCCACCGCTGCCACCAAATGTAGCGAATGACCGAAATAATTATCAACTTAAACGCACTAACGCACTTCGTATCAACTGAGCAATCGCCTCGATGTATTCTCTCTCGATCTCTCTCGACAACTCTCCAACGACAACCCACGTTCCCTCGTTCTCGTACGTTCTCCCTCGATACAAAACATCCACCACACGAACCAAAACATCACCAAAACCCCACGAAACAATAGAAAATAGTCCACAGCAGTCATGACCGAAACGGGGTGGAGGGAAAGAGGGAGAAGGAGGGATTCCTCACGTCACACAGGTCTAAACTGGTTTAAGCTAGTTTATAAACTGGTTTATACCTTTGTAAACAGGTCTAAACTGGTTCTAAATGGCATAAACTGGTTTACACAGGTCTAAACTGGTTTAAACTGGTTTATACTAGTTCAAACTGGTTTAGACTGGTCTACTCATGTCAAAACTGGTTTACTCATGTCTAAACTGGTTAAAGGTAGTTTATAGACTGGTTTATACTAGTTCAAACTGGTTTAAACCGGTTAAAACTGGCTTAATCTGGTTTAAACTGGTCAAAACTAGATTATAAACTGGTTTATACCGGTGTAAACAGGTCTGAACTGGTTTTAACTGGTATAAACTGGTTTACACAGGTCTAAACAGGTTTAAACCGGTTTATACTAGTTCAAACTGGTTGAAATTTTTTTAACAGGTCTAAACTGGTTTAAACTAGTTTATTAACTGTGTTACACTGGTTTAAACTTGTTTATACTAGTTCAAACTGGTTTAAACTGGTTTACACAGGTCTAAACTGGTTCAAGTTAGTTTATAAACTGGTTTACATCGGTGTAAACAGGTCCAAACTGGTTCTAAATGGTATAAACTGGTTTACACAGGTCTAAACTGGTGTAAACTGGTTTATACTAGTTCAAACTGATTTAAACCGGTTAAAACTGGCTTACTCTGGTTTAAATTGGTTAAAACTAGTTTATAAACTGGTTTATACCGGTGTAAACAGGTCTAAACTGGTTTTAACTGGTATAAACTGGTTTACAAAGGTTTAAACTGGTTTATACTAGTTCAAACTGGTTGAAATTTTTTTAACAGGTCTAAACTTGTTTTAACTAGTTTGCAAACTGGTTTAAAACGTTTTTAACTGGCTTAAACTGGCTTAAACTGGTTTAAACCAGGCCTAAACAGGTCTTAACTGGTTTAAACTAGTTTATTAACTGTTTTACACTGGTTTAAACTTGTTTATACTAGTTCAAACTGGTTTAAACTGGTTTACACAGGTCTAAACTGGTTTAAGCTAGTTTATAAACTGGTTTATACCTTTGTAAACAGGTCTAAACTGGTTCTAAATGGCATAAACTGGGTTACACAGGTCTAAACTGGTTTATACTAGTTCAAACTGGTTTAGACTGGTCTACTCATGTCAAAACTAGTTTACTCATGTCTAAACTGGTTTAAGGTAGTTTATAGACTGGTTTATACTAGTTCAAACTGGTTTAAACCGGTTAAAACTGGCTTAATCTGGTTTAAACTGGTCAAAACTAGATTATACACTGGTTTATACCGGTGTAAACAGGTCTAAACTGGTTTTAACTGGTATAAACTGGTTTAAACAGTTCTAAACTGGTTTAAACTGGTTTATACTAGTTCTAACTGGTTGAAATTTTTTTTAACAGGTCTAAACTGGTTTAAACTAGTTTATTAACTGTGTTACACTGGTTTAAACTTGTTTATACTAGTTCAAACTGGTTTAAACTGGTTTACACAGGTCTAAACTGGTTCAAGCTAGTTTATAAACTGGTTTACACCGGTGTAAACAGGTTCAAACTGGTTCTAAATGGTATAAACTGGTTTACACAGGTCTAAACTGGTGTAAACTGGTTATACTAGTTCAAACTGGTTTAAACCGGTTAAAACTAGCTTAATCTGCTTTAAACTGGTTAAAACTAGATTATAAACTGGTTTATACCGGTGTAAACAGGTCTAAACTGGTTTTAACTGGTATAAACTAGTTCAAACTGGTTTAAATTTTTTAACAGGTCTAAACTGGTTTAAACTAGTTTATTAACTGTGTTACACTGGTTTAAACTTGTTTATACTAGTTCAAACTGGTTTAAACTGGTTTACACAGGTCTAAACTGGTTTAAGCTAGTTTATAAACTGGTTTATACCGGTGTAAACAGGTCTAAACTGGTTCTAAATGGTATAAACTGGTTTACACAGGTCTAAACTGGTTTAAACTGGTTTATACTAGTTCAAACTGGTTTAAGCCGGTTAAAACTGGCTTTATCTGGTTTAAACTGGTCAAAACCAGATTATAAACTGGTTTATACCGGTGTAAACAGGTCTAAACTGGTTTTAACTGGTATAAACTGGTTTACAAAGGTTTAAACTGGTTTATACTAGTTCAAACTGGTTGAAATTTTTTTAACAGGTCTAAACTTGTTTTAACTAGTTCATAAACTGGTTTAAAACGTTTTTAACTGGCTTAAACTGGCTTAAACTGGTTTAAACCAGGCCTTAACAGGTCTTAACTGGTTTAAACTAGTTTATTAACTGTTTTACACTGGTTTAAACTTGTTTATACTAGTTCAAACTGGTTTAAACTGGTTTACACAGGTCTAAACTGGTTTAAGCTAGTTTATAAACTGGTTTATACCTTTGTAAACAGGTCTAAACTGGTTCTAAATGGCATAAACTGGTTTACACAGGTCTAAACTGGTTTAAACTGGTTTATACTAGTTCAAACTGGTTTAGACTGGTCTACTCATGTCAAAACTGGTTTACTCATGTCGAAACTGGTTTAAGGTAGTTTATAGACTGGTTTATACTAGTTCAAACTGGTTTAAACCGGTTAAAACTGGCTTAATCTGGTTTAAACTGGTCAAAACTAGATTATAAACTGGTTTATACCGGTGTAAACAGGTCTAAACTGGTTTTAACTGGTATAAACTGGTTTAAACAGGTCTAAACTGGTTTAAACTGGTTGAAATTTTTTTAACAGGTCTAAACTTGTTCAAACTAGTTTATAAACTGGTTTAAAACGTTTTTAACTGGCTTAAACTGGTTTAAACCAGGCCTAAACAGGTCTAAACTGGTTTAAACTAGTTTATTAACTGTTTTACACTGGTTTAAACTTGTTTATACTAGTTCAAACTGGTTTAAACTGGTTTACACAGGTCTAAACTGGTTTAAGCGAGTTCATAAACTGGTTTATACCGGTGTAAACAGGTCTAAACTGGTTTAAGCTAGTTCATAAACTGGTTTATACCGGTGTAAACAGGTCTAAACTGGTTCTAAATGGTATAAACTGGTTTACACAGGTCTAAACTGGTTTATACTGGTTTATACTAGTTCAAACTGGTTGAAATTTTTTTAACAGGTCTAAACTGGTTTAAACTAGTTTATTAACTGTGTTACACTGGTTTAAACTTGTTTATACTAGTTCAAACTGGTTTAAACTGGTTTACACAGGTCTAAACTGGTTCAAGCTAGTTTATAAACTGGTTTACACCGGTGTAAACAGGTCCAAACTGGTTCTAATTGGTATAAACTGGTTTACACAGGTCTAAACTGGTGTAAACTGGTTTATACTAGTTCAAACTGGTTTAAACCGGTTAAAACTGGCTTAATCTGGTTTAAACTGGTTAAAACTAGTTTATAAACTGGTTTATACCGGTGTAAACAGGTCTAAACTGGTTCTAAATGGTATAAACTGGTTTACACAGGTCTAAACTGGTTTAAACTGGTTTATACTAGTTCAAACTGGTTTAAGCCGGTTAAAACTGGCTTAATCTGGTGTAAACTGGTCAAATCCAGATTATAAACTGGTTTATACCGGTGTAAACAGGTCTAAACTGGTTTTAACTGGTATAAACTGGTTTACAAAGGTTTAAACTGGTTTATACTAGTTCAAACTGGTTGAAATTTTTTGAACAGGTCTAAACTTGTTTTAACTAGTTTATAAACTGGTTTAAAACGTTTTTAACTGGCTTAAACTGGCTTAAACTGGTTGTTTTTACGAATATCACTATGCTGAACACCGGCTGGCTAATTTGTCTTTATTATCCATATTGGAAACGGACTTACACCGAGTTAACTATGATTGTATATAGGATTCAAATTGATTTGACTCAAGTTACACTTTCAGCACAAAAAAACTCTGTATTTTCGTATTCGACGCGAGCGACTCCCTTCCGACCCCCAACCTTTTCCACAATAACAACCATACGTCATAATCCCTTCTGTCCTTCAGCTCTTCCTTTTCATCTTTCAATTCTTCCTTTTCATCTTTATTCCATTCTTCCGTTTTCGCCTCAACATTCTCCCCCCCGAGCAGCGACTCGGGGCTCCGCTGAGCTGCTCCAGTTTTTTATTCTAAGGCGGGATCGGGGTCTAATAGGAAAAGTTTATGAATCGGCCGGTGGTATATTCCGGTATCGGTTTTCACCATCGCCGAACGTACGAGCTCGTCTTTCCCCCGGAAAACCTCAGTTATTCGTCCATGCAACCACTTTCCTCGTACCAGATTTGGCTCTAAGACCAGTACAGCATCACCTTCTTGGAAATTTCTTTGGCGCGTAAGCCACTTTGAACGGCGGGTTAGGGTGGGGATGTAATGTTTCTTCCACACATCCCACAGAACCGTGGTAAGATGCTGTAGATACTTGAAAAGTTTCCGGGGGGTGCTTTTGGGCACCTGCCCCACCGGAATAGACGAGGATCTTTGATTCAGAAAATCTAAAGGTGTAATCGTGCGCATGTCCTTGGGATCAGAGCTGACATACATCAACGGGCGTCCATTCAAAAACCCGGCCACTTCGTACAACAATGTTCTTAACACATCCTCGGAAACGCCTTTTCGGTTTTCTCGCTCGATTGCCAACACCTTGTACAGTGCCCTCTTGGCGGACTTTACCAAACCTTCGTGTACACCACCAAAATGTGGTGCCTGAGGTGGTTGGAATGTCCATCGGATGCCTCGCCCTTCGCAGAAGTTCTTCAAAGCTTCATCTTCACGCGTGGCCTCGACCAGCTGATTCAGTTCTTTCTCGGCTCCCACAAAGTTGGTCCCATTGTCGGAATAAATGCTTAATGGTTTGCCACGGGTCGAAATGAAGCGCCGAAGTACGAGGAGGAAATCATCCGTGGATAGAGACCGTGCTAAATCCAAATAAACAGCTCTGGTCACCATACAGGTGAACAGAGCTCCGTACCGCTTCGTAACCCGGTTATTCCCTTGAACGATTTCCAGTGGCCCGAAGTAATCCACTGACGTGTGAGAAAATGGAGAATCGACGTCCAGCCGTTCCCGGGGAAGTTCTCCCATGAGTTGCGTCGCTGGTCGTGCGGTTTCGATCTTGCATTCGACGCATCTCCTTCGAACGCGTTTGACGGCTTCACGACCGTTTACTATCCAATACATCTCCCTAAGGTGGGCTAGCACGTGGTTGATCCCGGCGTGCAGGAGTCGACGATGGAAATCTTCAATGATTCTCTCCGTCAGCGGGTGCTTCGATGGTAGCAGCACGGGGTGTTTGTTTTCGTACGGCAGGTCAGCTGCGTCTAACCTCCCACCGACGCGCAATAACTCGTCCGTTCCAAGGAACGGATTAAAGGCTAGGATTTTCGAACTCTTTGCCAAATTGACTCCTTCACGTAGTCTTTCTACGTCCGGACCGAATGACTGCCACTGACAGGCCTTGACAAGATTCTTCAATGGGTCCGTTAGATTTCGGAAGCCGGCGCAGTCTTCAGGCTTGACACTTTCCCAATCGACTTCCTCACAAATCTGCGACGTAACAAGGGAGCGATGTTCCTGAGTGTGTCGCATCTCTTCATGATTAATTATCCATGGGGTGTCTCTTGGCCACGTAACTTCCTCCCGTCTGAGGAAATCAGGCCCCATAAACCAGGGTTCTAAGTCGTTCCGATCTACGTGCAAGTTAGATCTCGTGGCGAGATCGCTGCTGTTGCGGCTGCCTGGAACGTAGCGCCATTCTTCGGGGCGAGTTATTGTTTGAATCTCACCTATTCGGTTGCTGACGAACGGCTTGTAGAACGATGATGTGCCGCGAATCCAGTTACGGACGCATGAGCTGTCCGTCCATAAAATCCTCCGCTCGACAATTCGTCGCAACCCCTTCTCGACATAGTTCGTCAGCCGGGCTCCTAACAAGGCTGCATTTAGCTCCGCCTTGGCTACCGATATAGTCTTTAACGGTGTGAGCTTCGTTTTAGCCATGACGATGTTCGTGCGAACGCTGCCATCCTTGTGAACAACTCGGACGTAGACTACGGCTGCCACAGCTTCCTGAGAAGCGTCATTAAAGGTGTGTAATTCCACATAATCAATGGCATCTTCGTCCGGGAAAAGACATCTAGGTATCTCAGCTCGTCGAAGATCCTGAAGCAAATCCAACCAATGTTGCCACCATTGGCGTGCCTCCAACGGAATCTCGTCATCCCAATCTAAACCTCCGAGACCCAGTTCTCGGTGCTTAATTTTTGCCTTAACTGTCACGGGTGCTAAGAACCCCATAGGGTCGAAGACTTCCGCCAGGATCCTCAACAATCCGCGTCGGGTAAACTTCACCTCGTGCGGCCCAACTTCCTTCGACGTCAAGACGTCTCGCAATGGGATCCAGTATATCCCCAATACTTTGGTTCCGAACTCCTCTTCCTTCGATGCTAAGCTAGCTAAGTCCATACTGTTGCGGGAGTCCAGGATATGCGGCCGGTTGGAGACCCACTTGCCCAAGTTGAAGTCGCCTCTGCGTAAGAGGTCGCTGACCTCTTTAATTCTCGTGGTGGCTTGATCTTCGGTCGCCTTGCTGTCCAAATAGTCGTCCATATATAGATTATTCGTTACAGCTTCCGCGGCTTCCGGGAAATCTGCCCCGTGGTCTTCGGCCGTTCTCCTTACGGTTTGAATGGCGATGAACGGAGAGCAACAGTCCCCAAACGCCAGGCGGTCCATTTGGAACACTTCCATCACGTTGCTGCCCTTCTCTTTCCAAAGGAAACGGTGGAATCGGGCATCTTCTTCTCGTAATCGAATGCGGCTAAACATTGCTTCGATGTCGGCAACAAACGCGACACCAAACTCGCGAAACTTCAAAAAAACGATCGGGATTTCCGCTTGTAAAGCTGGTCCAGGTAACAATGCATCGTTCAAGCATTTACCGGCAAACGTGGCTGCGGCGTCGAATACAATGCGTAACTTCTTGTTAGTCGCGGACTTTTTGTACACCCCGTGGTGCGGTAGATAATACTGCTGCGGGTGCTGTATCTCTTCCAACGCTGTAACTTTATGGGCGTACCCGTGAACTACGTACTTTTGTATGGCCTCCTCGTAGTCCTTTTCGTACGCCCTGTCCTTGGCGAACTTCCGTTCCATCGCCACGAAACGCTGCTCCGCCAAAGCCCGATTGTTCTTGAGGTTGGGCTCTCCCTCACGCCACGGCAGGGCGACTTCGTACCCGGTTTCGAGCCTCTTCGTCCCTTGAAGAACCATATTGAGGGCCCTCGAGTCTTCGCCTGACAAGGCCGGTCCCCTGCTGTGCTCTGTACCGAAGGATTCGGTTTCACAGAACTTCCGGAAGCTAACATCGAGCTCTCCGTAAACTCCTCGGATGAGGTTGACGTGCGCTAATCTCGCGGTTCCTTGTTGAATGACTCCTCTCGCCACCCATCCAAAAGCGGTTCTTACGGCACCAGGTTCTCCTTGTTTCCCATGACGCGTTTCTCTGGGAGTGAGAAGGTGAATATGGTCGCACCCAATTAAAATGTTAATTACTCCCCTGGAATCATGTAGTGGTAAGTCTTTCATGTGAGTCCACTCACTCTTCAACTTCGACCACGCAAATTCCGCTGTTGGGCTACACACCGTCGGGATTGAGTTCACGCGAATCCACAATGGGCCATCCTCTCCCTCGATCTGGATCTCTGTCTCTTGCGAACGATAGTCACCCCGCTTGCCTGCTACTCCTCGAAGTTTCAAGTCATTACATTCCCCGGAAAATCCAAGACGTCGCAGGAAAGACTGTTGGATGAGTGAAATGTCGCTCCCTTCATCGATCAGCATGTTCGCTTTTACTCTTCTTCCCTTGGCGTCGACCACCCGCACGGTCATGACGCCCAAGGCGACCGCTTGTGGTCGGTTTCGTGTTGCATGAGCGGAGGTTCCTTCGACCGCGGCTTCATTCCTGTGCAGGAGGCGGTGGTGACGGCGCTTGCATCCATTGATGCCGCACTCCCTGCCCGTCCTGCAGTCCTTGGATTGATGCCTCCCCCGTAGACATGAGAAACATAGTCTTTTCCCTTCTACAGTCTTTATTCGGTCGCTTAGCTGCATAGTTTTGAATTTAGAACACTCTTCTAGTCGATGGTCATCTCCACAGCTCCAGCAACCTGTTGGCTTGTTGTCCTTAGGAGATTCGGTTGAGGCATTGTTGCTCCTGCCTTTGAGCTTTTTGTCAGCTTCCTTGGGCGCCTTTTCCTGGTCCTTTGCAATGTCGTACGCGTTTTGGTACGCTGCCGCTCTTGCGCACAGCCACGAGCCAAAACGTTCTAAGTCGTGGCAGAAGACGCCCGAAGCGCAACCTTCGTTCCATGCCAGACGGTCTTGAATATTCAGCCTCGCCGTGACTCTCTCGATGATGTCCCTTTGGCTGCTGCCCCCTATACGACTAAGGTCAAACAGGTGAGTTCGCGTACGCTCGGCAAATCTCTTGAAGGCGGTTGGGTTTCCTTTCCCGACTTCAAGTTTCTCCAGGGCTTGAATGTGGGCTGCTCTCATGACATCTCTCCGACCGCAGGTTTGCTTGAGTCGGCTCAGCGCTTCCTTGTAGGCGTGCTCTCCTCCGCCGAGGCCATAAACGATATCCACGCAATCTCCTCGAAGGCTGGTTCGCAGAATTGCTAATTTCTCCGCGGGGCTTTTCCGCTTCTGGTGAACTAGTGACCTAAAAAGGTCAATCCACTGGAACCACTCCAGCGCTAAGCCGGAATATGGTTCCATCATAGGTCCAGCAGACTGGTTTCTGCACTCGGAGCTTTCTTGCTTCGTGATTTCTCTGCCGCTTACGTATGTGTCGATCCAGTCATCTGGGGCTTCACTCTCGATGTTTTGGCTGTCCAGCCACTCCGACACGCGATGTTTCACTGCGTTTGCTTTGGGTTGCCGTGGGTTCTTCGCTTTATCCAAAATCTCTTCCAGAGTTCTGGCTAGGCTCTGACTCAAACGTTGTGATATCTGGCTCACGGCGTCAACCAGGTCTACGGAGTGATCTTGATCATCGTGTTCGGCATGCTCTGATTTTTCGGATTGAGCTCTGCTACCGACAGCTGGCGAAGGGTTTACTTGGTCGTGAAGGGATGTGATTGAAGAGCCGTCCGGATGCTGCTCCCGATAAACGGTTATCGCTTCCGATGCTGCTTCAATTTTACCCCAGTACTTGATCTGGAGGTTCGCTTCCCTTCCGGCTTCTTCGTCATCATCTTCCAGGAGATCAAAAAGTTTTTCGTTGATGCTCTCGACCTCTTGGTAGGCGTTTCGACATTCCTTCAACCTGCTCTGCATTAACCGTTTCGAGTCTTTCTCGCTGATGAAGTGCTCGATATCCTTACAGAACTCGGTGATTCTGGTCCTGAGAGTCGTTCGTTTCCTCTTGAGTTGACGTACGTTTACTTTTGGAAACTCTTCGGAATTGGCAGCGGCCATCTTGACTGATGGTTGCCCTGGCTGAAGAGACTTCGACTTGAAACGCCCAATGGACTCTGACCTCCCGGGTAAACACGACGAAAAAAAACGAACTCGGTGTCGCTGAAGTATCGCTAGCGGCTTGACTCCTCGGAAAAGCACTTTTCACAATATGTTGCTTGTCTCACAAACCAACCGAATCCGGTTCCGGAGGACCAATTGTTCTTACGAATATCACTATGCTGAACACCGGCTGGCTAATTTGTCTTTATTATCCATATTGGAAACGGACTTACACCGAGTTAACTATGATTGTATATAGGATTCAAATTGATTTGACTCAAGTTACACTTTCAGCACAAAAAAACTCTGTATTTTCGTATTCGACGCGAGCGACTCCCTTCCGACCCCCAACCTTTTCCACAATAACAACCATACGTCATAATCCCTTCTGTCCTTCAGCTCTTCCTTTTCATCTTTCAATTCTTCCTTTTCATCTTTATTCCATTCTTCCGTTTTCGCCTCAACACTGGTTTAAACCAGGCCTAAACAGGTCTTAACTGATTTAAACTAGTTTATTAACTGTTTTACACTGGTTTAAACTTGTTTATACTAGTTCAAACTGGTTAAAACTGGTTTACACAGGTCTAAACTGGTTTAAGCGAGTTTATAAACTGGTTTAAGCTAGTTTATAAACTGGTTTATACCTTTGTAAACAGGTCTAAACTGGTTCTAAATGGCATAAACTGGTTTACACAGGTCTAAACTGGTTTAAACTGGTTTATACTAGTTGTAACTGGTTTAGACTGGTCTACTCATGTCAAAACTGGTTTACTCATGTCTAAACTGGTTTAAGGTAGTTTATAGACTGGTTTATACTAGTTCAAACTGGTTTAAACCGGTTTAAACTGGCTTAATCTGGTTTAAACTGGTCAAAACTAGATTATAAACTGGTTTATACCGGTGTAAACAGGTCTAAACTGGTTTTAACTGGTATAAACTGGTTTAAACAGGTCTAAACTGGTTTAAACTGGTTTATACTAGTTCAAACTGGTTGAAATTTTTTTAACAGGTCTACACTGGTTTAAACTAGTTTATTAACTGTGTTACACTGGTTTAAACTTGTTTATACTAGTTCAAACTGGTTTAAACTGGTTTACACAGGTCTAAACTGGTTCAAGCTAGTTTATAAACTGGTTTACACCGGTGTAAACAGGTTCAAACTGGTTCTGAATGGTATAAACTGGTTTACACAGGTCTAAACTGGTGTAAACTGGTTTATACTAGTTCAAACTGGTTTAAACCGGTTAAAACTGGCTTAATCTGGTTTAAACTGGTTAAAACTAGATTATAAACTGGTTTATACCGGTGTAAACAGGTCTAAACTGGTTTTAACTGGTATAAACTAGTTCAAACTGGTTTAAATTTTTTTAACAGGTCTAAACTGGTTTAAACTAGTTTATTAACTGTGTTACACTGGTTTAAACTTGTTTATACTAGTTCAAACTGGTTTAAACTGGTTTACACAGGTCTAAACTGGTTTAAGCTAGTTTATAAACTGGTTTATACCGGTGTAAACAGGTCTAAACTGGTTCTAAATGGTATAAACTGGTTTACACAGGTCTAAACTGGTTTAAACTGGTTTATACTAGTTCAAACTGGTTTAAGCCGGTTAAAACTGGCTTAATCTGGTTTAAACTGGTCAAAACCAGATTATAAACTGGTTTATACCGGTGTAAACAGGTCTAAACTGGTTTTAACTGGTATAAACTGGTTTACAAAGGTTTAAACTGGTTTATACTAGTTCAAACTGGTTGAAATTTTTTGAACAGGTCTAAACTTGTTTTAACTAGTTTATAAACTGGTTTAAAACGTTTTTAACTGGCTTAAACTGGCTTAAACTGGTTTAAACCAGGCCTAAACAGGTCTTAACTGATTTAAAATAGTTTATTAACTGTTTTACACTGGTTTAAACTTGTTTATACTAGTTCAAACTGGTTAAAACTGGTTTACACAGGTCTAAACTGGTTTAAGCGAGTTTATAAACTGGTTTAAGCTAGTTTATAAACTGGTTTATACCTTTGTAAACAGGTCTAAACTGGTTCTAAATGGCATAAACTGGTTTACACAGGTCTAAACTGGTTTAAACTGGTTTATACTAGTTGTAACTGGTTTAGACTGGTCTACTCATGTCAAAACTGGTTTACTCATGTCTAAACTGGTTTAAGGTAGTTTATAGACTGGTTTATACTAGTTCAAACTGGTTTAAACCGGTTTAAACTGGCTTAATCTGGTTTAAACTGGTCAAAACTAGATTATAAACTGGTTTATACCGGTGTAAACAGGTCTAAACTGGTTTTAACTGGTATAAACTGGTTTAAACAGGTCTAAACTGGTTTAAACTGGTTTATACTAGTTCAAACTGGTTGAAATTTTTTTAACAGGTCTACACTGGTTTAAACTAGTTTATTAACTGTGTTACACTGGTTTAAACTTGTTTATACTAGTTCAAACTGGTTTAAACTGGTTTACACAGGTCTAAACTGGTTCAAGCTAGTTTATAAACTGGTTTACACCGGTGTAAACAGGTTCAAACTGGTTCTGAATGGTATAAACTGGTTTACACAGGTCTAAACTGGTGTAAACTGGTTTATACTAGTTCAAACTGGTTTAAACCGGTTAAAACTGGCTTAATCTGGTTTGAACTGGTTAAAACTAGATTATAAACTGGTTTATACCGGTGTAAACAGGTCTAAACTGGTTTTAACTGGTATAAACTAGTTCAAACTGGTTTAAATTTTTTTAAC
The DNA here is from genome assembly GCA_023053545.1 of Lepidurus packardi. Classification (NCBI taxonomy): domain Eukaryota; kingdom Metazoa; phylum Arthropoda; class Branchiopoda; order Notostraca; family Triopsidae; genus Lepidurus; species Lepidurus packardi. The sequence continues at coordinate 39,829 of JAKZAN010000126.1, forward strand.
AGGTCTAAACTGGTTTAAACTAGTTTATTAACTGTGTTACACTGGTTTAAACTTGTTTATACTAGTTCAAACTGGTTTAAACTGGTTTACACAGGTCTAAACTGGTTTAAGCTAGTTTATAAACTGGTTTATACCGGTGTAAACAGGTCTAAACTGGTTCTAAATGGTATAAACTGGTTTACACAGGTCTAAACTGGTTTAAACTGGTTTATACTAGTTCAAACTGGTTTAAGCCGGTTAAAACTGGCTTAATCTGGTTTAAACTGGTCAAAACCAGATTATAAACTGGTTTATACCGGTGTAAACAGGTCTAAACTGGTTTTAACTGGTATAAACTGGTTTACAAAGGTTTAAACTGGTTTATACTGGTTCAAACTGGTTGAAATTTTTTTAGCAGGTCTAAACTTGTTTTAACTAGTTTATAAACTGGTTTAAAACGTTTTTAACTGGCTTAAACTGGCTTAAACTGGTTTAAACCAAGCCTAAACAGGTCTTAACTAGTTTAAACTAGTTTATTAACTGATTTACACTGGTTTAAACTTGTTTAGACTAGTTCAAACTGGTTTAAACTGGTTTACACAGGTCTAAACTGGTTTAAGCTAGTTTATAAACTGGTTTATACCTTTGTAAACAGGTCTAAACTGGTTCTAAATGGCATAAACTGGTTTACACAGGTCTAAACTGGTTTAAACTGGTTTATACAAGTTCAAACTGGTTTATACTGGTCTACTCATGTCAAAACTGGTTTACTCATGTCTAAACTGGTTTAAGGTAGTTTATAGACTGGTTTATACTAGTTCAAACTGGTTTAAACCGGTTAAAACTGGCTTAAACTGGTTTAAACTGGTCAAAACTAGATTACAAACTGGTTAATACCGGTGTAAACAGGTCTAAACTGGTTTTAACTGGTATAAACTGGTTTACACAGGTCTAAACTGGTTTAAACTGGTTTATACTAGTTCAAACTGGTTGAAATTTTTTTAACAGGTCTAAACTGGTTTAAACTAGTTTATTAACTGTGTTACACTGGTTTAAACTTGTTTATACTAGTTTAAACTGGTTTAAACTGGTTTACACAGGTCTAAACTGGTTTCAGCTAGTTTATAAACTGGTTTACACCGGTGTAAACAAGTCCAAACTGGTTCTAAATGGTATAAACTGGTTTACACAGGTCTAAACTGGTGTAAACTGGTTTATACTAGTTCAAACTGGTTATCCCGGTTAAAACTGGCTTAATCTGGTTTAAACTGGTCAAAACTAGATTATAAACTGGCTTATACCGGTGTAAACAGGTCTAAACTGGTTTACACAGGTCTAAACTGGTTTACACAGGTCTAAACTGGTTTACACAGGTCTAAACTGGTTTAAACTGGTTGATACTAGTTCAAACTGGTTGAAATTTTTTTAACAGGTCTAAACTTGTTTTAACTAGTTTATAAACTGGTTTAAAACGTTTTTAACTGGCTTAAACTGGCTTAAACTGGTTTAAACCAGGCCTAAACAGGTCTTAACTGATTTAAACTAGTTTATTAACTGTTTTACACTGGTTTAAACTTGTTTATACTAGTTCAAACTGGTTTAAACTGGTTTACACAGGTCTAAACTGGTTTCAGCTAGTTTATAAACTGGTTTATACCGGTGTAAACAGGTCTAAACTGGTTTACACAGGTCTAAACTGGTTTAAACTGGTTGATACTAGTTCAAACTGGTTGAAATTTTTTTAACAGGTCTAAACTTGTTCAAACTAGTTTATAAACTGGTTTAAAACGTTTTTAACTGGCTTAAATTGGTTTAAACCAGGCCTAAACAGGTCTAAACTGGTTTAAACTAGTTTATTAACTGTTTTACACTGGTTTAAACTTGTTTATACTAGTTCAACCTGGTTTAAACTGGTTTACACAGGTCTAAACTGGTTTAAGCGAGTTCATAAACTGGTTTATACCGGTGTAAACAGGTCTAAACTGGTTTAAGCTAGTTCATAAACTGGTTTATACCGGTGTAAACAGGTCTAAACTGGTTCTAAATGGTATAAACTGGTTTACACAGGTCTAAACTGGTTTATACTGGTTTATACTAGTTCAAACTGGTTGAAATTTTTTTAACAGGTCTAAACTGGTTTAATCTAGTTTATTAACTGTGTTACACTGGTTTAAACTTGTTTATACTAGTTCAAACTGGTTTAAACTGGTTAACACAGGTCTAAACTGGTTCAAGCTAGTTTATAAACTGGTTTACACCGGTGTAAACAGGTACAAACTGGTTCTAAATGGTATAAACTGGTTTACACAGGTCTAAACTGGTTTACACAGGTCTAAACTGGTGTAAACTGGTTTATACTAGTTCAAACTGGTTTAAACCGGTTAAAACTGGCTTAATCTGGTTTAAACTGGTTAAAACTAGTTTATAAACTGGTTTATACCGGTGTAAACAGGTCTAAACTGGTTCTAAATGGTATAAACTGGTTTACACAGGTCTAAACTGGTTTAAACTGGTTTATACTAGTTCAAACTGGTTTAAGCCGGTTAAAACTGGCTTAATCTGGTGTAAACTGGTCAAATCCAGATTATAAACTGGTTTATACCGGTGTAAACAGGTCTAAACTGGTTTTAACTGGTATAAACTGGTTTACAAAGGTTTAAACTGGTTTATACTAGTTCAAACTGGTTGAAATTTTTTGAACAGGTCTAAACTTGTTTTAACTAGTTTATAAACTGGTTTAAAACGTTTTTAACTGGCTTAAACTAGCTTAAACTGGTTTAAACCAGGCCTAAACAGGTCTTAACTGATTTAAACTAGTTTATTAACTGTTTTATACTGGTTTAAACTTGTTCATACTAGATCAAACTGGTTTAAACTGGTTTACACAGGTCTAAACTGGTTTAAGCTAGTTTATAAACTGGTTTATACCTTTGTAAACAGGTCTAAACTGGTTCTAAATGGCATAAACTGGTTTACACAGGTCTAAACTGGTTTAAACTGGTTTATACTAGTTCAAACTGGTTTAGACTGGTCTACTCATGTCAAAACTGGTTTACTCATGTCTAAACTGGTTTAAGGTAGTTTATAGACTGGTTTATACTAGTTCAAACTGGTTTAAACCGGTTTAAACTGGCTTAATCTGGTTTAAACTGGTCAAAACTAGATTATAAACTGGTTTATACCGGTGTAAACAGGTCTAAACTGGTTTTAACTGGTATAAACTGGTTTAAACAGGTCTAAACTGGTTTAAACTGGTTTATACTAGTTCAAACTGGTTGAAATTTTTTTAACAGGTCTACACTGGTTTAAACTAGTTTATTAACTGTGTTACACTGGTTTAAACTTGTTTATACTAGTTCAAACTGGTTTAAACTGGTTTACACAGGTCTAAACTGGTTCACGCTAGTTTATAAACTGGTTTACACCGGTGTAAACAGGTTCAAACTGGTTCTGAATGGTATAAACTGGTTTACACAGGTCTAAACTGGTGTAAACTGGTTTATACTAGTTCAAACTGGTTTAAACCGGTTAAAACTGGCTTAATCTGGTTTGAACTGGTTAAAACTAGATTATAAACTGGTTTATACCGGTGTAAACAGGTCTAAACTGGTTTTAACTGGTATAAACTAGTTCAAACTGGTTTAAATTTTTTTAACAGGTCTAAACTGGTTTAAACTAGTTTATTAACTGTGTTACACTGGTTTAAACTTGTTTATACTAGTTCAAACTGGTTTAAACTGGTTTACACAGGTCTAAACTGGTTTAAGCTAGTTTATAAACTGGTTTATACCGGTGTAAACAGGTCTAAACTGGTTCTAAATGGTATAAACTGGTTTACACAGGTCTAAACTGGTTTAAACTGGTTTATACTAGTTCAAACTGGTTTAAGCCGGTTAAAACTGGCTTAATCTGGTTTAAACTGGTCAAAACCAGATTATAACCTGGTTTATACCGGTGTAAACAGGTCTAAACTGGTTTTAACTGGTATAACTGGTTTACAAAGGTTTAAACTGGTTTATACTAGTTCAAACTGGTTGAAATTTTTTTTAACAGGTCTAAACTTGTTTTAACTAGTTTATAAACTGGTTTAAAACGTTTTTAACTGGCTTAAACTGGCTTAAACTGGTTTAAACCAGGCCTAAACAGGTCTTAACTGGTTTAAATTAGTTTATTAACTGTTTTACACTGGTTTAAACTTGTTTATACTAGTTCAAACTGGTTTAAACTGGTTTACACAGGTCTAAACTGGTTTAAGCTAGTTTATAAACTGGTTTATACCTTTGTAAACAGGTCTAAACTGGTTCTAAATGGCATAAACTGGTTTACACAGGTCTAAACTGGTTTAAACTGGTTTATACTAGTTCAAACTGGTTTAGACTGGTCTACTCATGTCAAAACTGGTTTACTCATGTCTAAACTGGTTTAAGGTAGTTTATAGACTGGTTTATACTAGTTCAAACTGGTTTAAACCGGTTAAAACTGGCTTAATCTGGTTAAAACTGGTCAAAACTAGATTACAAACTGGTTAATACCGGTGTAAACAGGTCTAAACTGGTTTTAACTGGTATAAACTGGTTTACACAGGTCTAAACTGGTTTAAACTGGTTTATACTAGTTCAAACTGGTTGAAATTTTTTTAACAGGTCTAAACTGGTTTAAACTAGTTTATTAACTGTGTTACACTGGTTTAAACTTGTTTATACTAGTTCAAACTGGTTTAAACTGGTTTACACAGGTCTAAACTGGTTTCAGCTAGTTTATAAACTGGTTTATACCTTTGTAAACAGGTCTAAACTGGTTCTAAATGGCATAAACTGGTTTACACAGGTCTAAACTGGTTTAAACTGGTTTATACTAGTTCAAACTGGTTTAGACTGGTCTACTCATGTCAAAACTGGTTTACTCATGTCTAAACTGGTTTAAGGTAGTTTATAGACTGGTTTATACTAGTTCAAACTGGTTTAAACCGGTTTAAACTGGCTTAATCTGGTTTAAACTGGTCAAAACTAGATTATAAACTGGTTTATACCGGTGTAAACAGGTCTAAACTGGTTTTAACTGGTATAAACTGGTTTAAACAGGTCTAAACTGGTTTAAACTGGTTTATACTAGTTCAAACTGGTTGAAATTTTTTTAACAGGTCTACACTGGTTTAAACTAGTTTATTAACTGTGTTACACTGGTTTAAACTTGTTTATACTAGTTCAAACTGGTTTAAACTGGTTTACACAGGTCTAAACTGGTTCACGCTAGTTTATAAACTGGTTTACACCGGTATAAACAGGTTCAAACTGGTTCTGAATGGTATAAACTGGTTTACACAGGTCTAAACTGGTGTAAACTGGTTTATACTAGTTCAAACTGGTTTAAACCGGTTAAAACTGGCTTAATCTGGTTTGAACTGGTTAAAACTAGATTATAAACTGGTTTATACCGGTGTAAACAGGTCTAAACTGGTTTTAACTGGTATAAACTAGTTCAAACTGGTTTAAATTTTTTTAACAGGTCTAAACTGGTTTAAACTAGTTTATTAACTGTGTTACACTGGTTTAAACTTGTTTATACTAGTTCAAACTGGTTTAAACTGGTTTACACAGGTCTAAACTGGTTTAAGCTAGTTTATAAACTGGTTTATACCGGTGTAAACAGGTCTAAACTGGTTCTAAATGGTATAAACTGGTTTACACAGGTCTAAACTGGTTTAAACTGGTTTATACTAGTTCAAACTGGTTTAAGCCGGTTAAAACTGGCTTAATCTGGTTTAAACTGGTCAAAACCAGATTATAAACTGGTTTATACCGGTGTAAACAGGTCTAAACTGGTTTTAACTGGTATAACTGGTTTACAAAGGTTTAAACTGGTTTATACTAGTTCAAACTGGTTGAAATTTTTTTTAACAGGTCTAAACTTGTTTTAACTAGTTTATAAACTGGTTTAAAACGTTTTTAACTGGCTTAAACTGGCTTAAACTGGTTTAAACCAGGCCTAAACAGGTCTTAACTGGTTTAAATTAGTTTATTAACTGTTTTACACTGGTTTAAACTTGTTTATACTAGTTCAAACTGGTTTAAACTGGTTTACACAGGTCTAAACTGGTTTAAGCTAGTTTATAAACTGGTTTATACCTTTGTAAACAGGTCTAAACTGGTTCTAAATGGCATAAACTGGTTTACACAGGTCTAAACTGGTTTAAACTGGTTTATACTAGTTCAAACTGGTTTAGACTGGTCTACTCATGTCAAAACTGGTTTACTCATGTCTAAACTGGTTTAAGGTAGTTTATAGACTGGTTTATACTAGTTCAAACTGGTTTAAACCGGTTAAAACTGGCTTAATCTGGTTAAAACTGGTCAAAACTAGATTACAAACTGGTTAATACCGGTGTAAACAGGTCTAAACTGGTTTTAACTGGTATAAACTGGTTTACACAGGTCTAAACTGGTTTAAACTGGTTTATACTAGTTCAAACTGGTTGAAATTTTTTTAACAGGTCTAAACTGGTTTAAACTAGTTTATTAACTGTGTTACACTGGTTTAAACTTGTTTATACTAGTTCAAACTGGTTTAAACTGGTTTACACAGGTCTAAACTGGTTTCAGCTAGTTTATAAACTGGTTTATACCTTTGTAAACAGGTCTAAACTGGTTCTAAATGGCATAAACTGGTTTACACAGGTCTAAACTGGTTTAAACTGGTTTATACTAGTTCAAACTGGTTTAGACTGGTCTACTCATGTCAAAACTGGTTTACTCATGTCTAAACTGGTTTAAGGTAGTTTATAGACTGGTTTATACTAGTTCAAACTGGTTTAAACCGGTTTAAACTGGCTTAATCTGGTTTAAACTGGTCAAAACTAGATTATAAACTGGTTTATACCGGTGTAAACAGGTCTAAACTGGTTTTAACTGGTATAAACTGGTTTAAACAGGTCTAAACTGGTTTAAACTGGTTTATACTAGTTCAAACTGGTTGAAATTTTTTTAACAGGTCTACACTGGTTTAAACTAGTTTATTAACTGTGTTACACTGGTTTAAACTTGTTTATACTAGTTCAAACTGGTTTAAACTGGTTTACACAGGTCTAAACTGGTTCACGCTAGTTTATAAACTGGTTTACACCGGTATAAACAGGTTCAAACTGGTTCTGAATGGTATAAACTGGTTTACACAGGTCTAAACTGGTGTAAACTGGTTTATACTAGTTCAAACTGGTTTAAACCGGTTAAAACTGGCTTAATCTGGTTTGAACTGGTTAAAACTAGATTATAAACTGGTTTATACCGGTGTAAACAGGTCTAAACTGGTTTTAACTGGTATAAACTAGTTCAAACTGGTTTAAATTTTTTTAACAGGTCTAAACTGGTTTAAACTAGTTTATTAACTGTGTTACACTGGTTTAAACTTGTTTATACTAGTTCAAACTGGTTTAAACTGGTTTACACAGGTCTAAACTGGTTTAAGCTAGTTTATAAACTGGTTTATACCGGTGTAAACAGGTCTAAACTGGTTCTAAATGGTATAAACTGGTTTACACAGGTCTAAACTGGTTTAAACTGGTTTATACTAGTTCAAACTGGTTTAAGCCGGTTAAAACTGGCTTAATCTGGTTTAAACTGGTCAAAACCAGATTATAAACTGGTTTATACCGGTGTAAACAGGTCTAAACTGGTTTTAACTGGTATAACTGGTTTACAAAGGTTTAAACTGGTTTATACTAGTTCAAACTGGTTGAAATTTTTTTTAACAGGTCTAAACTTGTTTTAACTAGTTTATAAACTGGTTTAAAACGTTTTTAACTGGCTTAAACTGGCTTAAACTGGTTTAAACCAGGCCTAAACAGGTCTTAACTGGTTTAAATTAGTTTATTAACTGTTTTACACTGGTTTAAACTTGTTTATACTAGTTCAAACTGGTTTAAACTGGTTTACACAGGTCTAAACTGGTTTAAGCTAGTTTATAAACTGGTTTATACCTTTGTAAACAGGTCTAAACTGGTTCTAAATGGCATAAACTGGTTTACACAGGTCTAAACTGGTTTAAACTGGTTTATACTAGTTCAAACTGGTTTAGACTGGTCTACTCATGTCAAAACTGGTTTACTCATGTCTAAACTGGTTTAAGGTAGTTTATAGACTGGTTTATACTAGTTCAAACTGGTTTAAACCGGTTAAAACTGGCTTAATCTGGTTAAAACTGGTCAAAACTAGATTACAAACTGGTTAATACCGGTGTAAACAGGTCTAAACTGGTTTTAACTGGTATAAACTGGTTTACACAGGTCTAAACTGGTTTAAACTGGTTTATACTAGTTCAAACTGGTTGAAATTTTTTTAACAGGTCTAAACTGGTTTAAACTAGTTTATTAACTGTGTTACACTGGTTTAAACTTGTTTATACTAGTTCAAACTGGTTTAAACTGGTTTACACAGGTCTAAACTGGTTTCAGCTAGTTTATAAACTGGTTTATACCTTTGTAAACAGGTCTAAACTGGTTCTAAATGGCATAAACTGGTTTACACAGGTCTAAACTGGTTTAAACTGGTTTATACTAGTTCAAACTGGTTTAGACTGGTCTACTCATGTCAAAACTGGTTTACTCATGTCTAAACTGGTTTAAGGTAGTTTATAGACTGGTTTATACTAGTTCAAACTGGTTTAAACCGGTTTAAACTGGCTTAATCTGGTTTAAACTGGTCAAAACTAGATTATAAACTGGTTTATACCGGTGTAAACAGGTCTAAACTGGTTTTAACTGGTATAAACTGGTTTAAACAGGTCTAAACTGGTTTAAACTGGTTTATACTAGTTCAAACTGGTTGAAATTTTTTTAACAGGTCTACACTGGTTTAAACTAGTTTATTAACTGTGTTACACTGGTTTAAACTTGCTTATACTAGTTCAAACTGGTTTAAACTGGTTTACACAGGTCTAAACTGGTTCACGCTAGTTTATAAACTGGTTTACACCGGTATAAACAGGTTCAAACTGGTTCTGAATGGTATAAACTGGTTTACACAGGTCTAAACTGGTGTAAACTGGTTTATACTAGTTCAAACTGGTTTAAACCGGTTAAAACTGGCTTAATCTGGTTTGAACTGGTTAAAACTAGATTATAAACTGGTTTATACCGGTGTAAACAGGTCTAAACTGGTTTTAACTGGTATAAACTAGTTCAAACTGGTTTAAATTTTTTTAACAGGTCTAAACTGGTTTAAACTAGTTTATTAACTGTGTTACACTGGTTTAAACTTGTTTATACTAGTTCAAACTGGTTTAAACTGGTTTACACAGGTCTAAACTGGTTTAAGCTAGTTTATAAACTGGTTTATACCGGTGTAAACAGGTCTAAACTGGTTCTAAATGGTATAAACTGGTTTACACAGGTCTAAACTGGTTTAAACTGGTTTATACTAGTTCAAACTGGTTTAAGCCGGTTAAAACTGGCTTAATCTGGTTTAAACTGGTCAAAACCAGATTATAAACTGGTTTATACCGGTGTAAACAGGTCTAAACTGGTTTTAACTGGTATAACTGGTTTACAAAGGTTTAAACTGGTTTATACTAGTTCAAACTGGTTGAAATTTTTTTTAACAGGTCTAAACTTGTTTTAACTAGTTTATAAACTGGTTTAAAACGTTTTTAACTGGCTTAAACTGGCTTAAACTGGTTTAAACCAGGCCTAAACAGGTCTTAACTGGTTTAAATTAGTTTATTAACTGTTTTACACTGGTTTAAACTTGTTTATACTAGTTCAAACTGGTTTAAACTGGTTTACACAGGTCTAAACTGGTTTAAGCTAGTTTATAAACTGGTTTATACCTTTGTAAACAGGTCTAAACTGGTTCTAAATGGCATAAACTGGTTTACACAGGTCTAAACTGGTTTAAACTGGTTTATACTAGTTCAAACTGGTTTAGACTGGTCTACTCATGTCAAAACTGGTTTACTCATGTCTAAACTGGTTTAAGGTAGTATATAGACTGGTTTATACTAGTTCAAACTGGTTTAAACCGGTTAAAACTGGCTTAATCTGGTTAAAACTGGTCAAAACTAGATTACAAACTGGTTAATACCGGTGTAAACAGGTCTAAACTGGTTTTAACTGGTATAAACTGGTTTACACAGGTCTAAACTGGTTTAAACTGGTTTATACTAGTTCAAACTGGTTGAAATTTTTTTAACAGGTCTAAACTGGTTTAAACTAGTTTATTAACTGTGTTACACTGGTTTAAACTTGTTTATACTAGTTCAAACTGGTTTAAACTGGTTTACACAGGTCTAAACTGGTTTCAGCTAGTTTATAAACTGGTTTACACCGGTGTAAACAAGTCCAAACTGGTTCTAAATGGTATAAACTGGTTTACACAGGTCTAAACTGGTGTAAAGTGGTTTATACTAGTTCAAACTGGTTTAAAGCGGTTAAAACTGGCTTAATCTGGTTTAAACTGGTCAAAACTAGATTATAAACTGGTTTATACCGGTGTAAACAGGTCTAAACTGGTTTACACAGGTCTAAACTGGTTTACACAGGTCTAAACTGGTTTAAACTGGTTGATACTAGTTCAAACTGGTTGAAATTTTTTTAACAGGTCTAAACTTGTTCAAACTAGTTTATAAACTGGTTTAAAACGTTTTTAACTGGCTTAAACTGGTTTAAACCAGGCCTAAACAGGTCTAAACTGGTTTAAACTAGTTTATTAACTGTTTTACACTGGTTTAAACTTGTTTATACTAGTTCAAACTGGTTTAAACTGGTTTAAACAGGTCTTAACTGGTTTAAGCGAGTTCATAAACTGGTTTATACCGGTGTAAACAGGTCTAAACTGGTTCTAAATGGTATAAACTGGTTTGCACAGGTCTAAACTGGTTTATACTGGTTTATACTAGTTCAAACTGGTTTAAATTTTTTTTAACAGGTCTAAGCTTGTTTAAGCTAGTTTATAAACTGGTTTAAACCGTTTTTAACTGGCTTAAACTGGTTTAAACCAGGCCTAAAAAGGTCTAAACTGGTTTAAACTAGTTTATTAACTGTTTTACACTGGTTTAACCTGGTTTATACTAGTTCAAACTGGTTTAAATTGGTCTACTCATGTCTAAACTGGTTTACTCATGTCTAAACTGGTTTAACGTAGTTTATAAACTGGTTTATACTAGTCCAAACTGGTTTAAACCGGTTAAAACTGGCTTAATCTGGTTTAAACTGGTTAAAACTAGATTATAAACTGGTTTATACCGGTGTAAACAGGTCTAAACTGGTTTTAACTGGTATAAACTAGTTCAAACTGGTTTAAATTTTTTTAACAGTTCTAAACTGGTTTAAACTAGTTTATTAACTGTGTTACACTGGTTTAAACTTGTTTAAACTAGTTCAAACTGGTTTAAACTGGTTTACACAGGTCTAAACTGGTTTAAGCTAGTTTATAAACTGGTTTATACCGGTGTAAACAGGTCTAAACTGGTTCTAAATGGTATAAACTGGTTTACACAGGTCTAAACTGGTTTAAACTGGTTCTAAATGGTATAAACTGGTTTACACAGGTCTAAACTGGTTTAAACTGGTTTATACTAGTTCAAACTGGTTTAAGCCGGTTAAAACTGGCTTAAGCTGGTTTAAACTGGTCAAAACCAGATTATAAACTGGTTTATACCGGTGTAAACAGGTCTAAACTGGTTTTAACTGGTATAAACTGGTTTACACAGGTCTAAACTGGTTTAAACTTTTTGATACTAGTTCAAACTGGTTGAAATTTTCTTAACAGGTCTAAACTTGTTCAAACTGGTTTATAAACTGGTTTAAAACGTTTTTAACTGGCTTAAACTGGTTTAAACCAAGCCTAAACAGGTCTAAACTGGTTTAAATAGTTTATTAACTGTTTTAAACTGGTTTAAACTTATTTATACTAGTTCAAAATGGTTTAAACTGGTTTACACAGGTCTAAATAGGTTTAAGCGAGTTCATAAACTGGTTTATACCGGTGTAAACAGGTCTAAACTGGTTTAAGCTAGTTCATAAACTGGTTTATACCGGTGTAAACAGGTCTAAACTGGTTCTAAATGGTATAAAATGGTTTACACAGGTCTAAACTGGTTTAAACTGGTTTATACTAGTTCAAACTGGTTTAAGCCGGTTAAAACTGGCTTAATCTGGTTTAAACTGGTCAAAACCAGATTATAAACTGGTTTATACCGGTGTAAACAGGTCTAAACTGGTTTTAACTGGTATAAACTGGCTTACAAAGGTTTAAACTGGTTTATACTAGTTCAAACTGGTTGAAATTTTTTTAACAGGTCTAAACTTGTTTTAACTAGTTTATAAACTGGTTTAAAACGTTTTTAACTGGCTTAAACTTGCTTAAACTGGTTTAAACCAGGCCTAAACAGGTCTTAACTGGTTTAAACTAGTTTATTAACTGTTTATACTAGTTCAAACTGGTTTAAACCGGTTAAAACTGGCTTAATCTGGTTTAAACTGGTCAAAACTAGATTATAAACTGGTTTATACCGGTGTAAACAGGTCTAAACTGGTTCTAAATGGTATAAACTGGTTTGCACAGGTCTAAACTGGTTTATACTGGTTTATACTAGTTCAAACTGGTTTAAATTTTTTTTAACAGGTCTAAGCTTGTTTAAGCTAGTTTATAAACTGGTTTAAACCGTTTTTAACTGGCTTAAACTGGTTTAAACCAGGCCTAAAAAGGTCTAAACTGGTTTAAACTAGTTTATTAACTGTTTTACACTGGTTTAACCTGGTTTATACTAGTTCAAACTGGTTTAAATTGGTCTACTCATGTCTAAACTGGTTTACTCATGTCTAAACTGGTTTAACGTAGTTTATAAACTGGTTTATACTAGTCCAAACTGGTTTAAACCGGTTAAAACTGGCTTAATCTGGTTTAAACTGGTTAAAACTAGATTATAAACTGGTTTATACCGGTGTAAACAGGTCTAAACTGGTTTTAACTGGTATAAACTAGTTCAAACTGGTTTAAATTTTTTTAACAGTTCTAAACTGGTTTAAACTAGTTTATTAACTGTGTTACACTGGTTTAAACTTGTTTAAACTAGTTCAAACTGGTATAAACTGGTTTACACAGGTCTAAACTGGTTTAAACTGGTTCTAAATGGTATAAACTGGTTTACACAGGTCTAAACTGGTTTAAACTGGTTTATACTAGTTCAAACTGGTTTAAGCCGGTTAAAACTGGCTTAAGCTGGTTTAAACTGGTCAAAACCAGATTATAAACTGGTTTATACCGGTATAAACAGGTCTAAACTGGTTTTAACTGGTATAAACTGGTTTACACAGGTCTAAACTGGTTTAAACTTTTTGATACTAGTTCAAACTGGTTGAAATTTTCTTAACAGGTCTAAACTTGTTCAAACTGGTTTATAAACTGGTTTAAAACGTTTTTAACTGGCTTAAACTGGTTTAAACCAAGCCTAAACAGGTCTAAACTGGTTTAAATAGTTTATTAACTGTTTTAAACTGGTTTAAACTTATTTATACTAGTTCAAAATGGTTTAAACTGGTTTACACAGGTCTAAATTGGTTTAAGCGAGTTCATAAACTGGTTTATACCGGTGTAAACAGGTCTAAACTGGTTTAAGCTAGTTCATAAACTGGTTTATACCGGTGTAAACAGGTTTAAACTGGTTCTAAATGGTATAAAATGGTTTACACAGGTCTAAACTGGTTTAAACTGGTTTATACTAGTTCAAACTGGTTTAAGCCGGTTAAAACTGGCTTAATCTGGTTTAAACTGGTCAAAACCAGATTATAAACTGGTTTATACCTGTGTAAACAGGTCTAAACTGGTTTTAACTGGTATAAACTGGCTTACAAAGGTTTAAACTGGTTTATACTAGTTCAAACTGGTTGAAATTTTTTTAACAGGTCTAAACTTGTTTTAACTAGTTTATAAACTGGTTTAAAACGTTTTTAACTGGCTTAAACTTGCTTAAACTGGTTTAAACCAGGCCTAAACAGGTCTTAACTGGTTTAAACTAGTTTATTAACTGTTTATACTAGTTCAAACTGGTTTAAACCGGTTAAAACTGGCTTAATCTGGTTTAAACTGGTCAAAACTAGATTATAAACTGGTTTATACCGGTGTAAACAGGTCTAAACTGGTTTTAACTGGTATAAACTAGTTCAAACTGGTTTAAATTTTTTTAACAGGTCTAAACTGGTTTAAACTAGTTTATTAACTGTGTTACACTGGTTTAAACTTGTTTAAACTAGTTCAAACTGGTTTAAACTGGTTTACACAGGTCTAAACTGGTTTAAGCTAGTTTATAAACTGGTTTATACCGGTGTAAACAGGTCTAAACTGGTTCTAAATGGTATAAACTGGTTTACACAGGTCTAAACTGGTTTAAACTGGTTCTAAATGGTATAAACTGGTTTACACAGGTCTAAACTGGTTTAAACTGGTTTATACTAGTTCAAACTGGTTTAAGCCGGTTAAAACTGGCTTAAGCTGGTTTAAACTGGTCAAAACCAGATTATAAACTGGTTTATACCGGTGTAAACAGGTCTAAACTGGTTTTAACTGGTATAAACTGGTTTACACAGGTCTACACTGGTTTAAACTTTTTGATACTAGTTCAAACTGGTTGAAATTTTTTTAACAGGTCTAAACTTGTTCAAACTAGTTTATAAACTGGTTTAAAACGTTTTTAACTGGCTTCAACTGGTTTAAACCAAGCCTAAACAGGTCTAAACTGGTTTAAATAGTTTATTTACTGTTTTAAACTGGTTTAAACTTATTTATACTAGTTCAAAATGGTTTAAACTGGTTTACACAGGTCTAAATTGGTTTAAGCGAGTTCATAAACTGGTTTATACCGGTGTAAACAGGTCTAAACTGGTTCTAAATGGTATAAACTGGTTTACACAAGTCTAAACTGGTTTATACTAGTTCAAACTTGTTTAATTTTTTTTTAACAGGTCTAAGCTTGTTTAAGCTAGTTTATAAACTGGTTTAAACCGTTTTTAACTGGCTTAAACTGGTTTAAACCAGGCCTAAAAAGGTCTAAACTGGTTTAAACTAGTTTATTAACTGTTTTACACTGGTTTAACCTGGTTTATACTAGTTAAAACTGGTTTAAACTGGTCTACTCATGTCTAAACTGGTTTACTCATGTCTAAACTGGTTTAACGTAGTTTATAAACTGGTTTATACTAGTTCAAACTGGTTTAAACCGGTTAAAACTGGCTTAATCTTGTTTAAACTGGTTAAAACTAGATTATAAACTGGTTTATACCGGTGTAAACAGGTCTAAACTGGTTTTAACTGGTATAAACTAGTTCAAACTGGTTTAAATTTTTTTTAACAGTTCTAAACTGGTTTAAACTAGTTTATTAACTGTGTTACACTGGTTTAAACTTGTTTAAACTAGTTCAAACTGGTATAAACTGGTTTACACAGGTCTAAACTGGTTTAAGCTAGTTTATAAACTGGTTTATACCGGTGTAAACAGGTCTAAACTGGTTCTAAATGGTATAAAATGGTTTACACAGGTCTAAACTGGTTTAAACTGGTTTATACTAGTTCAAACTGGTTTAAGCCGGTTAAAACTGGCTTAATCTGGTTTAAACTGTTCAAAACCAGATTATAAACTGGTTTATACCGGTGTAAACAGGTCTAAACTGGTTTTAACTGGTATAAACTGGCTTACAAAGGTTTAAACTGGTTTATACTAGTTCAAACTGGTTGAAATTTTTTTAACAGGTCTAAACTTGTTTTAACTAGTTTATAAACTGGTTTAAAACGTTTTTAACTGGCTTAAACTTGCTTAAACTGGTTTAAACCAGGCCTAAACAGGTCTTAACTGGTTTAAACGAGTTTATTAACTGTTTATACTAGTTCAAACTGGTTTAAACCGGTTAAAACTGGCTTAATCTGGTTTAAACTGGTCAAAACTAGATTATAAACTGGTTTATACCGGTGTAAATAGGTCTTAACTGGTTTTAACTGGTATAAACTGGTTTACACAGGTCTAAACTGGTCTGAACTGGTTTATACTAGTTCAAACTGGTTGAAATTTTTTTAACAGGTCTAAACTGGTCTGAACTTCTTTTATACTAGTTCAAACTGGTTGAAATTTTTTTAACAGGTCTAAACTGGTTTAAACTAGTTTATTAACTGTGTTACACTGGTTTAAACTTGTTTATACTAGTTCAAACTGGTTTAAACTGGTTTACACAGGTCTAAACTGGTTTAAGCTAGTTTATAAACTGGTTTTCACCGGTGTAAACAGGTCCAAACTGGTTCTAAATGGTATAAACTGGTTTACACAGGTCTAAACTGGTGTAAACTGGTTTATACTAGTTCAAACTGGTTTAAGCCGGTTAAAACTGGCTTAAGCTGGTTTAAACTGGTCAAAACCAGATTATAAACTGGTTTATACCGGTGTAAACAGGTCTAAACTGGTTTTAACTGGTATAAACTGGTTTACACAGGTCTAAACTGGTTTAAACTTTTTGATACTAGTTCAAACTGGTTGAAATTTTCTTAACAGGTCTAAACTTGTTCAAACTGGTTTATAAACTGGTTTAAAACGTTTTTAACTGGCTTAAACTGGTTTAAACCAAGCCTAAACAGGTCTAAACTGGTTTAAATAGTTTATTAACTGTTTTAAACTGGTTTAAACTTATTTATACTAGTTCAAAATGGTTTAAACTGGTTTACACAGGTCTAAATAGGTTTAAGCGAGTTCATAAACTGGTTTATACCGGTGTAAACAGGTCTAAACTGGTTTAAGCTAGTTCATAAACTGGTTTATACCGGTGTAAACAGGTCTAAACTGGTTCTAAATGGTATAAAATGGTTTACACAGGTCTAAACTGGTTTAAACTGGTTTATACTAGTTCAAACTGGTTTAAGCCGGTTAAAACTGGCTTAATCTGGTTTAAACTGGTCAAAACCAGATTATAAACTGGTTTATACCGGTGTAAACAGGTCTAAACTGGTTTTAACTGGTATAAACTGGCTTACAAAGGTTTAAACTGGTTTATACTAGTTCAAACTGGTTGAAATTTTTTTAACAGGTCTAAACTTGTTTTAACTAGTTTATAAACTGGTTTAAAACGTTTTTAACTGGCTTAAACTTGCTTAAACTGGTTTAAACCAGGCCTAAACAGGTCTTAACTGGTTTAAACTAGTTTATTAACTGTTTATACTAGTTCAAACTGGTTTAAACCGGTTAAAACTGGCTTAATCTGGTTTAAACTGGTCAAAACTAGATTATAAACTGGTTTATACCGGTGTAAACAGGTCTAAACTGGTTCTAAATGGTATAAACTGGTTTGCACAGGTCTAAACTGGTTTATACTGGTTTATACTAGTTCAAACTGGTTTAAATTTTTTTTAACAGGTCTAAGCTTGTTTAAGCTAGTTTATAAACTGGTTTAAACCGTTTTTAACTGGCTTAAACTGGTTTAAACCAGGCCTAAAAAGGTCTAAACTGGTTTAAACTAGTTTATTAACTGTTTTACACTGGTTTAACCTGGTTTATACTAGTTCAAACTGGTTTAAATTGGTCTACTCATGTCTAAACTGGTTTACTCATGTCTAAACTGGTTTAACGTAGTTTATAAACTGGTTTATACTAGTCCAAACTGGTTTAAACCGGTTAAAACTGGCTTAATCTGGTTTAAACTGGTTAAAACTAGATTATAAACTGGTTTATACCGGTGTAAACAGGTCTAAACTGGTTTTAACTGGTATAAACTAGTTCAAACTGGTTTAAATTTTTTTAACAGTTCTAAACTGGTTTAAACTAGTTTATTAACTGTGTTACACTGGTTTAAACTTGTTTAAACTAGTTCAAACTGGTATAAACTGGTTTACACAGGTCTAAACTGGTTTAAACTGGTTCTAAATGGTATAAACTGGTTTACACAGGTCTAAACTGGTTTAAACTGGTTTATACTAGTTCAAACTGGTTTAAGCCGGTTAAAACTGGCTTAAGCTGGTTTAAACTGGTCAAAACCAGATTATAAACTGGTTTATACCGGTGTAAACAGGTCTAAACTGGTTTTAACTGGTATAAACTGGTTTACACAGGTCTAAACTGGTTTAAACTTTTTGATACTAGTTCAAACTGGTTGAAATTTTCTTAACAGGTCTAAACTTGTTCAAACTGGTTTATAAACTGGTTTAAAACGTTTTTAACTGGCTTAAACTGGTTTAAACCAAGCCTAAACAGGTCTAAACTGGTTTAAATAGTTTATTAACTGTTTTAAACTGGTTTAAACTTATTTATACTAGTTCAAAATGGTTTAAACTGGTTTACACAGGTCTAAATTGGTTTAAGCGAGTTCATAAACTGGTTTATACCGGTGTAAACAGGTCTAAACTGGTTTAAGCTAGTTCATAAACTGGTTTATACCGGTGTAAACAGGTTTAAACTGGTTCTAAATGGTATAAAATGGTTTACACAGGTCTAAACTGGTTTAAACTGGTTTATACTAGTTCAAACTGGTTTAAGCCGGTTAAAACTGGCTTAATCTGGTTTAAACTGGTCAAAACCAGATTATAAACTGGTTTATACCTGTGTAAACAGGTCTAAACTGGTTTTAACTGGTATAAACTGGCTTACAAAGGTTTAAACTGGTTTATACTAGTTCAAACTGGTTGAAATTTTTTTAACAGGTCTAAACTTGTTTTAACTAGTTTATAAACTGGTTTAAAACGTTTTTAACTGGCTTAAACTTGCTTAAACTGGTTTAAACCAGGCCTAAACAGGTCTTAACTGGTTTAAACTAGTTTATTAACTGTTTATACTAGTTCAAACTGGTTTAAACCGGTTAAAACTGGCTTAATCTGGTTTAAACTGGTCAAAACTAGATTATAAACTGGTTTATACCGGTGTAAACAGGTCTAAACTGGTTTTAACTGGTATAAACTAGTTCAAACTGGTTTAAATTTTTTTAACAGGTCTAAACTGGTTTAAACTAGTTTATTAACTGGTTTATACCGGTGTAAACAGGTCTAAACTGGTTCTAAATGGTATAAACTGGTTTACACAGGTCTAAACTGGTTTAAACTGGTTCTAAATGGTATAAACTGGTTTACACAGGTCTAAACTGGTTTAAACTGGTTTATACTAGTTCAAACTGGTTTAAGCCGGTTAAAACTGGCTTAAGCTGGTTTAAACTGGTCAAAACCAGATTATAAACTGGTTTATACCGGTGTAAACAGGTCTAAACTGGTTTTAACTGGTATAAACTGGTTTACACAGGTCTACACTGGTTTAAACTTTTTGATACTAGTTCAAACTGGTTGAAATTTTTTTAACAGGTCTAAACTTGTTCAAACTAGTTTATAAACTGGTTTAAAACGTTTTTAACTGGCTTCAACTGGTTTAAACCAAGCCTAAACAGGTCTAAACTGGTTTAAATAGTTTATTTACTGTTTTAAACTGGTTTAAACTTATTTATACTAGTTCAAAATGGTTTAAACTGGTTTACACAGGTCTAAATTGGTTTAAGCGAGTTCATAAACTGGTTTATACCGGTGTAAACAGGTCTAAACTGGTTCTAAATGGTATAAACTGGTTTACACAAGTCTAAACTGGTTTATACTAGTTCAAACTTGTTTAATTTTTTTTTAACAGGTCTAAGCTTGTTTAAGCTAGTTTATAAACTGGTTTAAACCGTTTTTAACTGGCTTAAACTGGTTTAAACCAGGCCTAAAAAGGTCTAAACTGGTTTAAACTAGTTTATTAACTGTTTTACACTGGTTTAACCTGGTTTATACTAGTTAAAACTGGTTTAAACTGGTCTACTCATGTCTAAACTGGTTTACTCATGTCTAAACTGGTTTAACGTAGTTTATAAACTGGTTTATACTAGTTCAAACTGGTTTAAACCGGTTAAAACTGGCTTAATCTTGTTTAAACTGGTTAAAACTAGATTATAAACTGGTTTATACCGGTGTAAACAATTCTAAACTGGTTTTAACTGGTATAAACTAGTTCAAACTGGTTTAAATTTTTTTTAACAGTTCTAAACTGGTTTAAACTAGTTTATTAACTGTGTTACACTGGTTTAAACTTGTTTAAACTAGTTCAAACTGGTATAAACTGGTTTACACAGGTCTAAACTGGTTTAAGCTAGTTTATAAACTGGTTTATACCGGTGTAAACAGGTCTAAACTGGTTCTAAATGGTATAAAATGGTTTACACAGGTCTAAACTGGTTTAAACTGGTTTATACTAGTTCAAACTGGTTTAAGCCGGTTAAAACTGGCTTAATCTGGTTTAAACTGGTCAAAACCAGATTATAAACTGGTTTATACCGGTGTAAACAGGTCTAAACTGGTTTTAACTGGTATAAACTGGCTTACAAAGGTTTAAACTGGTTTATACTAGTTCAAACTGGTTGAAATTTTTTTAACAGGTCTAAACTTGTTTTAACTAGTTTATAAACTGGTTTAAAACGTTTTTAACTGGCTTAAACTTGCTTAAACTGGTTTAAACCAGGCCTAAACAGGTCTTAACTGGTTTAAACGAGTTTATTAACTGTTTATACTAGTTCAAACTGGTTTAAACCGGTTAAAACTGGCTTAATCTGGTTTAAACTGGTCAAAACTAGATTATAAACTGGTTTATACCGGTGTAAATAGGTCTTAACTGGTTTTAACTGGTATAAACTGGTTTACACAGGTCTAAACTGGTCTGAACTGGTTTATACTAGTTCAAACTGGTTGAAATTTTTTTAACAGGTCTAAACTGGTCTGAACTGGTTTATACTAGTTCAAACTGGTTGAAATTTTTTTAACAGGTCTAAACTGGTTTAAACTAGTTTATTAACTGTGTTACACTGGTTTAAACTTGTTTATACTAGTTCAAACTGGTTTAAACTGGTTTACACAGGTCTAAACTGGTTTAAGCTAGTTTATAAACTGGTTTTCACCGGTGTAAACAGGTCCAAACTGGTTCTAAATGGTATAAACTGGTTTACACAGGTCTAAACTGGTGTAAACTGGTTTATACTAGTTCAAACTGGTTTAAACCGGTTAAAACTGGCTTAATCTGGTTTAAACTGGTCAAAACTAGATTATAAACTGGTTTATACCGGTGTAAACAGGTTTAAACTGGTTTTAACTGGTATAAACTGGTTTACACAGGTCTAAACTGGTTTAAACTGGTTGATACTAGTTCAAACTGGTTGAAATTTTTTAACAGGTCTAAACTTGTTCAAACTAGTTTATAAACTGGTTTAAAACGTTTTTAACTGGCTTAAACTGGTTTAAACCAGGCCTAAACAGGTCTAAACTGGTTTAAACTAGTTTATTAACTGTTTTACACTGGTTTCAACTTGTTTATACTAGTTCAAACTGGTTTAAACTGGTTTACACAGGTCTAAACTGGTTTAAGCTAGTTTATAAACTGGTTTATACCGGTGTAAACAGGTCTAAACTGGTTCTAAATGGTATAAACTGGTTTACACAGGTCTAAACTGGTTTAAACTGGTTTATACTAGTTCAAACTGGTTTAAGCCGGTTAAAACTGGCTTAATCTGGTTTAAACTGGTTAAAACTAGATTATAAACTGGTTTATACCGGTGTAAACAGGTCTAAACTGGTTTTAACTGGTATAAACTAGTTCAAACTGGTTTAAATTTTTTTAACAGGTCTAAACTGGTTTAAACTAGTTTATTAACTGTGTTACACTGGTTTAAACTTGTTTATACTAGTTCAAACTGGTTTAAACTGGTTTACACAGGTCTAAACTGGTTTAAGCTAGTTTATAAACTGGTTTATACCGGTGTAAACAGGTCTAAACTGGTTCTAAATGGTATAAACTGGTTTACAAGGTCTAAACTGGTTTAAACTGGTTTATACTAGTCCAAACTGGTTTAAGCCGGTTAAAACTGGCTTAATATGGTTTAAACTGGTCAAAACCAGATTATAAACTGATTTATACCGGTGTAAGCAGGTCTAAACTGGTTTTAACTGGTATAAACTGGTTTACAAAGGTTTAAACTGGTTTATACTAGTTCAAACTGGTTGAAGTTTTTTAACAGGTCTAAACTTGTTTTAACTAGTTTATAAACTGGTTTGAAACGTTTTTAACTGGCTTAAACTGGCTTAAACTGGTTTAAACCAGGCCTAAACAGGTCTTAACTGTTTTAAACTAGTTTATTAACTGTTTTACACTGGTTTAAACTGGTTTACACAGGTCTAAACTGGTTTAAGCTAGTTTATAAACTGGTTTATACCTTTGTAAACAGGTCTAAACTGGTTCTAAATGGCATAAACTGGTTTACACAGGTCTAAACAGGTTTAAACTGGTTTATACTAGTTCAAACTGGTTTAAACTGGTCTACTCATGTCTAAACTGGTTTACTCATGTCTAAACTGGTTTAAGGTAGTTTATAGACTGGTTTATACTAGTTCAAACTGGTTTAAACCGGTTAAAACTGGCTTAATCTGGTTTAAACTGGTCAAAACTAGATTATAAACTGGTTTATACCGGTGTAAACAGGTCTAAACTGGTTTTAACTGGTATAAACTAGTTCAAACTGGTTTAAATTTTTTTAACAGGTCTAAACTGGTTTAAACTAGTTTATTAACTGTGTTACACTGGTTTAAACTTGTTTAAACTAGTTCAAACTGGTTTAAACTGGTTTACACAGGTCTAAACTGGTTTAAGCTAGTTTATAAACTGGTTTATACCGGTGTAAACAGGTCTAAACTGGTTCTAAATTGTATAAACTGGTTTACACAGGTCTAAACTGGTTTAAACTGGTTCTAAATGGTATAAACTGGTTTACACAGGTCTAAACTGGTTTAAACTGGTTTATACTAGTTCAAACTGGTTTAAGCCGGTTAAAACTGGCTTAAGCTGGTTTAAACTGGTCAAAACCAGATTATAAACTGGTTTATACCGGTGTAAACAGGTCTAAACTGGTTTTAACTGGTATAAACTGGTTTACACAGGTCTACACTGGTTTAAACTTTTTGATACTAGTTCAAACTGGTTGAAATTTTTTTAACAGGTCTAAACTTGTTCAAACTAGTTTATAAACTGGTTTAAAACGTTTTTAACTGGCTTCAACTGGTTTAAACCAAGCCTAAACAGGTCTAAACTGGTTCAAATAGTTTATTTACTGTTTTAAACTGGTTTAAACTTATTTATACTAGTTCAAAATGGTTTAAACTGGTTTACACAGGTCTAAATTGGTTTAAGCGAGTTCATAAACTGGTTTATACCGGTGTAAACAGGTCTAAACTGGTTCTAAATGGTATAAACTGGTTTACACAAGTCTAAACTGGTTTATACTAGTTCAAACTTGTTTAATTTTTTTTTAACAGGTCTAAGCTTGTTTAAGCTAGTTTATAAACTGGTTTAAACCGTTTTTAACTGGCTTAAACTGGTTTAAACCAGGCCTAAAAAGGTCTAAACTGGTTTAAACTAGTTTATTAACTGTTTTACACTGGTTTAACCTGGTTTATACTAGTTAAAACTGGTTTAAACTGGTCTACTCATGTCTAAACTGGTTTACTCATGTCTAAACTGGTTTAACGTAGTTTATAAACTGGTTTATACTAGTTCAAACTGGTTTAAACCGGTTAAAACTGGCTTAATCTTGTTTAAACTGGTTAAAACTAGATTATAAACTGGTTTATACCGGTGTAAACAGGTCTAAACTGGTTTTAACTGGTATAAACTAGTTCAAACTGGTTTTAATTTTTTTTAACAGGTCTAAACTGGTTTAAACTAGTTTATTAACTGTGTTACACTGGTTTAAACTTGTTTAAACTAGTTCAAACTGGTATAAACTGGTTTACACAGGTCTAAACTGGTTTAAGCTAGTTTATAAACTGGTTTATACCGGTGTAAACAGGTCTAAACTGGTTCTAAATGGTATAAAATGGTTTACACAGGTCTAAACTGGTTTAAACTGGTTTATACTAGTTCAAACTGGTTTAAGCCGGTTAAAACTGGCTTAATCTGGTTTAAACTGGTCAAAACCAGATTATAAACTGGTTTATACCGGTGTAAACAGGTCTAAACTGGTTTTAACTGGTATAAACTGGCTTACAAAGGTTTAAACTGGTTTATACTAGTTCAAACTGGTTGAAATTTTTTTAACAGGTCTAAACTTGTTTTAACTAGTTTATAAACTGGTTTAAAACGTTTTTAACTGGCTTAAACTTGCTTAAACTGGTTTAAACCAGGCCTAAACAGGTCTTAACTGGTTTAAACGAGTTTATTAACTGTTTATACTAGTTCAAACTGGTTTAAACCGGTTAAAACTGGCTTAATCTGGTTTAAACTGGTCAAAACTAGATTATAAACTGGTTTATACCGGTGTAAATAGGTCTTAACTGGTTTTAACTGGTATAAACTGGTTTACACAGGTCTAAACTGGTCTGAACTGGTTTATACTAGTTCAAACTGGTTGAAATTTTTTTAACAGGTCTAAACTGGTCTGAACTGGTTTATACTAGTTCAAACTGGTTGAAATTTTTTTAACAGGTCTAAACTGGTTTAAACTAGTTTATTAACTGTGTTACACTGGTTTAAACTTGTTTATACTAGTTCAAACTGGTTTAAACTGGTTTACACAGGTCTAAACTGGTTTAAGCTAGTTTATAAACTGGTTTTCACCGGTGTAAACAGGTCCAAACTGGTTCTAAATGGTATAAACTGGTTTACACAGGTCTAAACTGGTGTAAACTGGTTTATACTAGTTCAAACTGGTTTAAACCGGTTAAAACTGGCTTAATCTGGTTTAAACTGGTCAAAACTAGATTATAAACTGGTTTATACCGGTGTAAACAGGTTTAAACTGGTTTTAACTGGTATAAACTGGTTTACACAGGTCTAAACTGGTTTAAACTGGTTGATACTAGTTCAAACTGGTTGAAATTTTTTAACAGGTCTAAACTTGTTCAAACTAGTTTATAAACTGGTTTAAAACGTTTTTAACTGGCTTAAACTGGTTTAAACCAGGCCTAAACAGGTCTAAACTGGTTTAAACTAGTTTATTAACTGTTTTACACTGGTTTCAACTTGTTTATACTAGTTCAAACTGGTTTAAACTGGTTTACACAGGTCTAAACTGGTTTAAGCTAGTTTATAAACTGGTTTATACCGGTGTAAACAGGTCTAAACTGGTTCTAAATGGTATAAACTGGTTTACACAGGTCTAAACTGGTTTAAACTGGTTTATACTAGTCCAAACTGGTTTAAGCCGGTTAAAACTGGCTTAATATGGTTTAAACTGGTCAAAACCAGATTATAAACTGATTTATACCGGTGTAAGCAGGTCTAAACTGGTTTTAACTGGTATAAACTGGTTTACAAAGGTTTAAACTGGTTTATACTAGTTCAAACTGGTTGAAGTTTTTTAACAGGTCTAAACTTGTTTTAACTAGTTTATAAACTGGTTTGAAACGTTTTTAACTGGCTTAAACTTGCTTAAACTGGTTTAAACCAGGCCTAAACAGGTCTTAACTGGTTTAAACGAGTTTATTAACTGTTTATACTAGTTCAAACTGGTTTAAACCGGTTAAAACTGGCTTAATCTGGTTTAAACTGGTCAAAACTAGATTATAAACTGGTTTATACCGGTGTAAATAGGTCTTAACTGGTTTTAACTGGTATAAACTGGTTTACACAGGTCTAAACTGGTCTGAACTGGTTTATACTAGTTCAAACTGGTTGAAATTTTTTTAACAGGTCTAAACTGGTTTAAACTGGTTTATACTAGTTCAAACTGGTTTAAGCCGGTTAAAACTGGCTTAATCTGGTTTAAACTGGTTAAAACTAGATTATAAACTGGTTTATACCGGTGTAAACAGGTCTAAACTGGTTTTAACTGGTATAAACTAGTTCAAACTGGTTTAAATTTTTTTAACAGGTCTAAACTGGTTTAAACTAGTTTATTAACTGTGTTACACTGGTTTAAACTTGTTTATACTAGTTCAAACTGGTTTAAACTGGTTTACACAGGTCTAAACTGGTTTAAGCTAGTTTATAAACTGGTTTATACCGGTGTAAACAGGTCTAAACTGGTTCTAAATGGTATAAACTGGTTTACACAGGTCTAAACTGGTTTAAACTGGTTTATACTAGTCCAAACTGGTTTAAGCCGGTTAAAACTGGCTTAATATGGTTTAAACTGGTCAAAACCAGATTATAAACTGATTTATACCGGTGTAAGCAGGTCTAAACTGGTTTTAACTGGTATAAACTGGTTTACAAAGGTTTAAACTGGTTTATACTAGTTCAAACTGGTTGAAGTTTTTTAACAGGTCTAAACTTGTTTTAACTAGTTTATAAACTGGTTTGAAACGTTTTTAACTGGCTTAAACTTGCTTAAACTGGTTTAAACCAGGCCTAAACAGGTCTT
Organism: Lepidurus packardi; assembly: GCA_023053545.1. Classification (NCBI taxonomy): domain Eukaryota; kingdom Metazoa; phylum Arthropoda; class Branchiopoda; order Notostraca; family Triopsidae; genus Lepidurus; species Lepidurus packardi. Next base: position 66,182 of record JAKZAN010000126.1, read on the forward strand.
AACTGGTTTAAACGAGTTTATTAACTGTTTATACTAGTTCAAACTGGTTTAAACCGGTTAAAACTGGCTTAATCTGGTTTAAACTGGTCAAAACTAGATTATAAACTGGTTTATACCGGTGTAAATAGGTCTTAACTGGTTTTAACTGGTATAAACTGGTTTACACAGGTCTAAACTGGTCTGAACTGGTTTATACTAGTTCAAACTGGTTGAAATTTTTTTAACAGGTCTAAACTGGTCTGAACTGGTTTATACTAGTTCAAACTGGTTGAAATTTTTTTAACAGGTCTAAACTGGTTTAAACTAGTTTATTAACTGTGTTACACTGGTTTAAACTTGTTTATACTAGTTCAAACTGGTTTAAACTGGTTTACACAGGTCTAAACTGGTTTAAGCTAGTTTATAAACTGGTTTTCACCGGTGTAAACAGGTCCAAACTGGTTCTAAATGGTATAAACTGGTTTACACAGGTCTAAACTGGTGTAAACTGGTTTATACTAGTTCAAACTGGTTTAAACCGGTTAAAACTGGCTTAATCTGGTTTAAACTGGTCAAAACTAGATTATAAACTGGTTTATACCGGTGTAAACAGGTTTAAACTGGTTTTAACTGGTATAAACTGGTTTACACAGGTCTAAACTGGTTTAAACTGGTTGATACTAGTTCAAACTGGTTGAAATTTTTTAACAGGTCTAAACTTGTTCAAACTAGTTTATAAACTGGTTTAAAACGTTTTTAACTGGCTTAAACTGGTTTAAACCAGGCCTAAACAGGTCTAAACTGGTTTAAACTAGTTTATTAACTGTTTTACACTGGTTTCAACTTGTTTATACTAGTTCAAACTGGTTTAAACTGGTTTACACAGGTCTAAACTGGTTTAAGCTAGTTTATAAACTGGTTTATACCGGTGTAAACAGGTCTAAACTGGTTCTAAATGGTATAAACTGGTTTACACAGGTCTAAACTGGTTTAAACTGGTTTATACTAGTTCAAACTGGTTTAAGCCGGTTAAAACTGGCTTAATCTGGTTTAAACTGGTTAAAACTAGATTATAAACTGGTTTATACCGGTGTAAACAGGTCTAAACTGGTTTTAACTGGTATAAACTAGTTCAAACTGGTTTAAATTTTTTTAACAGGTCTAAACTGGTTTAAACTAGTTTATTAACTGTGTTACACTGGTTTAAACTTGTTTATACTAGTTCAAACTGGTTTAAACTGGTTTACACAGGTCTAAACTGGTTTAAGCTAGTTTATAAACTGGTTTATACCGGTGTAAACAGGTCTAAACTGGTTCTAAATGGTATAAACTGGTTTACACAGGTCTAAACTGGTTTAAACTGGTTTATACTAGTCCAAACTGGTTTAAGCCGGTTAAAACTGGCTTAATATGGTTTAAACTGGTCAAAACCAGATTATAAACTGATTTATACCGGTGTAAGCAGGTCTAAACTGGTTTTAACTGGTATAAACTGGTTTACAAAGGTTTAAACTGGTTTATACTAGTTCAAACTGGTTGAAGTTTTTTAACAGGTCTAAACTTGTTTTAACTAGTTTATAAACTGGTTTGAAACGTTTTTAACTGGCTTAAACTGGCTTAAACTGGTTTAAACCAGGCCTAAACAGGTCTTAACTGTTTTAAACTAGTTTATTAACTGTTTTACACTGGTTTAAACTGGTTTACACAGGTCTAAACTGGTTTAAGCTAGTTTATAAACTGGTTTATACCTTTGTAAACAGGTCTAAACTGGTTCTAAATGGCATAAACTGGTTTACACAGGTCTAAACAGGTTTAAACTGGTTTATACTAGTTCAAACTGGTTTAAACTGGTCTACTCATGTCTAAACTGGTTTACTCATGTCTAAACTGGTTTAAGGTAGTTTATAGACTGGTTTATACTAGTTCAAACTGGTTTAAACCGGTTAAAACTGGCTTAATCTGGTTTAAACTGGTCAAAACTAGATTATAAACTGGTTTATACCGGTGTAAACAGGTCTAAACTGGTTTTAACTGGTATAAACTAGTTCAAACTGGTTTAAATTTTTTTAACAGGTCTAAACTGGTTTAAACTAGTTTATTAACTGTGTTACACTGGTTTAAACTTGTTTAAACTAGTTCAAACTGGTTTAAACTGGTTTACACAGGTCTAAACTGGTTTAAGCTAGTTTATAAACTGGTTTATACCGGTGTAAACAGGTCTAAACTGGTTCTAAATTGTATAAACTGGTTTACACAGGTCTAAACTGGTTTAAACTGGTTCTAAATGGTATAAACTGGTTTACACAGGTCTAAACTGGTTTAAACTGGTTTATACTAGTTCAAACTGGTTTAAGCCGGTTAAAACTGGCTTAAGCTGGTTTAAACTGGTCAAAACCAGATTATAAACTGGTTTATACCGGTGTAAACAGGTCTAAACTGGTTTTAACTGGTATAAACTGGTTTACACAGGTCTACACTGGTTTAAACTTTTTGATACTAGTTCAAACTGGTTGAAATTTTTTTAACAGGTCTAAACTTGTTCAAACTAGTTTATAAACTGGTTTAAAACGTTTTTAACTGGCTTCAACTGGTTTAAACCAAGCCTAAACAGGTCTAAACTGGTTCAAATAGTTTATTTACTGTTTTAAACTGGTTTAAACTTATTTATACTAGTTCAAAATGGTTTAAACTGGTTTACACAGGTCTAAATTGGTTTAAGCGAGTTCATAAACTGGTTTATACCGGTGTAAACAGGTCTAAACTGGTTCTAAATGGTATAAACTGGTTTACACAAGTCTAAACTGGTTTATACTAGTTCAAACTTGTTTAATTTTTTTTAACAGGTCTAAGCTTGTTTAAGCTAGTTTATAAACTGGTTTAAACCGTTTTTAACTGGCTTAAACTGGTTTAAACCAGGCCTAAAAAGGTCTAAACTGGTTTAAACTAGTTTATTAACTGTTTTACACTGGTTTAACCTGGTTTATACTAGTTAAAACTGGTTTAAACTGGTCTACTCATGTCTAAACTGGTTTACTCATGTCTAAACTGGTTTAACGTAGTTTATAAACTGGTTTATACTAGTTCAAACTGGTTTAAACCGGTTAAAACTGGCTTAATCTTGTTTAAACTGGTTAAAACTAGATTATAAACTGGTTTATACCGGTGTAAACAGGTCTAAACTGGTTTTAACTGGTATAAACTAGTTCATCTAGTTCAAACTGGTTTAAACTGGTTTACACAGGTCTAAACTGGTTTAAGCTAGTTTATAAACTGGTTTTCACCGGTGTAAACAGGTCCAAACTGGTTCTAAATGGTATAAACTGGTTTACACAGGTCTAAACTGGTGTAAACTGGTTTATACTAGTTCAAACTGGTTTAAACCGGTTAAAACTGGCTTAATCTGGTTTAAACTGGTCAAAACTAGATTATAAACTGGTTTATACCGGTGTAAACAGGTTTAAACTGGTTTTAACTGGTATAAACTGGTTTACACAGGTCTAAACTGGTTTAAACTGGTTGATACTAGTTCAAACTGGTTGAAATTTTTTAACAGGTCTAAACTTGTTCAAACTAGTTTATAAACTGGTTTAAAACGTTTTTAACTGGCTTAAACTGGTTTAAACCAGGCCTAAACAGGTCTAAACTGGTTTAAACTAGTTTATTAACTGTTTTACACTGGTTTCAACTTGTTTATACTAGTTCAAACTGGTTTAAACTGGTTTACACAGGTCTAAACTGGTTTAAGCTAGTTTATAAACTGGTTTATACCGGTGTAAACAGGTCTAAACTGGTTCTAAATGGTATAAACTGGTTTACACAGGTCTAAACTGGTTTAAACTGGTTTATACTAGTTCAAACTGGTTTAAGCCGGTTAAAACTGGCTTAATCTGGTTTAAACTGGTTAAAACTAGATTATAAACTGGTTTATACCGGTGTAAACAGGTCTAAACTGGTTTTAACTGGTATAAACTAGTTCAAACTGGTTTAAATTTTTTTAACAGGTCTAAACTGGTTTAAACTAGTTTATTAACTGTGTTACACTGGTTTAAACTTGTTTATACTAGTTCAAACTGGTTTAAACTGGTTTACACAGGTCTAAACTGGTTTAAGCTAGTTTATAAACTGGTTTATACCGGTGTAAACAGGTCTAAACTGGTTCTAAATGGTATAAACTGGTTTACACAGGTCTAAACTGGTTTAAACTGGTTTATACTAGTCCAAACTGGTTTAAGCCGGTTAAAACTGGCTTAATATGGTTTAAACTGGTCAAAACCAGATTATAAACTGATTTATACCGGTGTAAGCAGGTCTAAACTGGTTTTAACTGGTATAAACTGGTTTACAAAGGTTTAAACTGGTTTATACTAGTTCAAACTGGTTGAAGTTTTTTAACAGGTCTAAACTTGTTTTAACTAGTTTATAAACTGGTTTGAAACGTTTTTAACTGGCTTAAACTGGCTTAAACTGGTTTAAACCAGGCCTAAACAGGTCTTAACTGTTTTAAACTAGTTTATTAACTGTTTTACACTGGTTTAAACTGGTTTACACAGGTCTAAACTGGTTTAAGCTAGTTTATAAACTGGTTTATACCTTTGTAAACAGGTCTAAACTGGTTCTAAATGGCATAAACTGGTTTACACAGGTCTAAACAGGTTTAAACTGGTTTATACTAGTTCAAACTGGTTTAAACTGGTCTACTCATGTCTAAACTGGTTTACTCATGTCTAAACTGGTTTAAGGTAGTTTATAGACTGGTTTATACTAGTTCAAACTGGTTTAAACCGGTTAAAACTGGCTTAATCTGGTTTAAACTGGTCAAAACTAGATTATAAACTGGTTTATACCGGTGTAAACAGGTTTAAACTGGTTTTAACTGGTATAAACTGGTTTACACAGGTCTAAACTGGTTTAAACTGGTTGATACTAGTTCAAACTGGTTGAAATTTTTTTAACAGGTCTAAACTTGTTCAAACTAGTTTATAAACTGGTTTAAAACGTTTTTAACTGGCTTAAACTGGTTTAAACCAGGCCTAAACAGGTCTAAACTGGTTTAAACTAGTTTATTAACTGTTTTACACTGGTTTAAACTTGTTTATACTAGTTCAAACTGGTTTAAACTGGTTTACACAGGTTTAAACTGGTTTAAGCGAGTTCATAAACTGGTTTATACCGGTGTAAACAGGTCTAAACTGGTTCTAAATGGTATAAACTGGTTTACACAGGTTTAAACTGGTTTATACTGGTTTATACTAGTTCAAACTGGTTTAAATTTTTTTTAACAGGTCTAAGCTTGTTTAAGCTAGTTTATAAACTGGTTTAAACCGTTTTTAACTGGCTTAAACTGGTTTAAACCAGGCCTAAAAAGGTCTAAACTGGTTTAAACTAGTTTATTAACTGTTTTACACTGGTTTAACCTGGTTTATACTAGTTCAAACTGGTTTAAACTGGTCTACTCATGTCTAAACTGGTTTACTCATGTCTATACTGGTTTAACGTAGTATATAAACTGGTTTATACTAGTTCAAACTGGTTTAAATCGGTTAAAACTGGCTTAATCTGGTTTAAACTGGTTAAAACTAGATTATAAACTGGTTTATACCGGTGTAAACAGGTCTAAACTGGTTTTAACTGGTATAAACTAGTTCAAACTGGTTGAAATTTTTTTAACAGGTCTAAACTGGTTTAAACTAGTTTATTAACTGTGTTACACTGGTTTAAACTTGTTTATACTAGTTCAAACTGGTTTAAACTGGTTCACACAGGTCTAAACTGGTTTAAGCTAGTTTATAAACTGGTTTATACCGGTGTAAACAGGTCTAAACTGGTTCTAAATGGTATAAACTGGTTTACACAGGTCTAAACTGGTTTAAACTGGTTTATACTAGTTCAAACTGGTTTAAGCCGGTTAAAACTGGCTTAATCTGGTTTAAACTGGTTAAAACTAGATTATAAACTGGTTTATACCGGTGTAAACAGGTCTAAACTGGTTTTAACTGGTATAAACTAGTTCAAACTGGTTTAAATTTTTTTAACAGGTCTAAACTGGTTTAAACTAGTTTATTTACTGTGTTACACTGGTTTAAACTTGTTTATACTAGTTCAAACTGGTTTAAACTGGTTTACACAGGTCTAAACTGGTTTAAGCTAGTTTATAAACTGGTTTATACCGGTGTAAACAGGTCTAAACTGGTTCTAAATGGTATAAACTGGTTTACACAGTTCTAAACTGGTTTAAACTGGTTTATACTAGTCCAAACTGGTTTAAGCCGGTTAAAACTGGCTTAATATGGTTTAAACTGGTCAAAACCAGATTATAAACTGATTTATACCGGTGTAAGCAGGTCTAAACTGGTTTTAACTGGTATAAACTGGTTTACAAAGGTTTAAACTGGTTTATACTAGTTCAAACTGGTTGAAGTTTTTTAACAGGTCTAAACTTGTTTTAACTAGTTTATAAACTGGTTTAAAACGTTTTTAACTGGCTTAAACTGGCTTAAACTGGTTTAAACCAGGCCTAAACAGGTCTTAACTGTTTTAAACTAGTTTATTAACTGTTTTACACTGGTTTAAACTGGTTTACACAGGTCTAAACTGGTTTAAGCTAGTTTATAAACTGGTTTATACCTTTGTAAACAGGTCTAAACTGGTTCTAAATGGCATAAACTGGTTTACACAGGTCTAAACAGGTTTAAACTGGTTTATACTAGTTCAAACTGGTTTAAACTGGTCTACTCATGTCTAAACTGGTTTACTCATGTCTAAACTGGTTTAAGGTAGTTTATAGACTGGTTTATACTAGTTCAAACTGGTTTAAACCGGTTAAAACTGGCTTAATCTGGTTTAAACTGGTCAAAACTAGATTATAAACTGGTTTATACCGGTGTAAACAGGTTTAAACTGGTTTTAACTGGTATAAACTGGTTTACACAGGTCTAAACTGGTTTAAACTGGTTGATACTAGTTCAAACTGGTTGAAATTTTTTTAACAGGTCTAAACTTGTTCAAACTAGTTTATAAACTGGTTTAAAACGTTTTTAACTGGCTTAAACTGGTTTAAACCAGGCCTAAACAGGTCTAAACTGGTTTAAACTAGTTTATTAACTGTTTTACACTGGTTTAAACTTGTTTATACTAGTTCAAACTGGTTTAAACTGGTTTACACAGGTTTAAACTGGTTTAAGCGAGTTCATAAACTGGTTTATACCGGTGTAAACAGGTCTAAACTGGTTCTAAATGGTATAAACTGGTTTACACAGGTTTAAACTGGTTTATACTGGTTTATACTAGTTCAAACTGGTTTAAATTTTTTTTAACAGGTCTAAGCTTGTTTAAGCTAGTTTATAAACTGGTTTAAACCGTTTTTAACTGGCTTAAACTGGTTTAAACCAGGCCTAAAAAGGTCTAAACTGGTTTAAACTAGTTTATTAACTGTTTTACACTGGTTTAACCTGGTTTATACTAGTTCAAACTGGTTTAAACTGGTCTACTCATGTCTAAACTGGTTTACTCATGTCTATACTGGTTTAACCTAGTATATAAACTGGTTTATACTAGTTCAAACTGGTTTAAATCGGTTAAAACTGGCTTAATCTGGTTTAAACTGGTTAAAACTAGATTATAAACTGGTTTATACCGGTGTAAACAGGTCTAAACTGGTTTTAACTGGTATAAACTAGTTCAAACTGGTTGAAATTTTTTTAACAGGTCTAAACTGGTTTAAACTAGTTTATTAACTGTGTTACACTGGTTTAAACTTGTTTATACTAGTTCAAACTGGTTTAAACTGGTTCACACAGGTCTAAACTGGTTTAAGCTAGTTTATAAACTGGTTTATACCGGTGTAAACAGGTCTAAACTGGTTCTAAATGGTATAAACTGGTTTACACAGGTCTAAACTGGTTTAAACTGGTTTATACTAGTTCAAACTGGTTTAAGCCGGTTAAAACTGGCTTAATCTGGTTTAAACTGGTTAAAACTAGATTATAAACTGGTTTATACCGGTGTAAACAGGTCTAAACTGGTTTTAACTGGTATAAACTAGTTCAAACTGGTTTAAATTTTTTTAACAGGTCTAAACTGGTTTAAACTAGTTTATTTACTGTGTTACACTGGTTTAAACTTGTTTATACTAGTTCAAACTGGTTTAAACTGGTTTACACAGGTCTAAACTGGTTTAAGCTAGTTTATAAACTGGTTTATACCGGTGTAAACAGGTCTAAACTGGTTCTAAATGGTATAAACTGGTTTACACAGGTCTAAACTGGTTTAAACTGGTTTATACTAGTCCAAACTGGTTTAAGCCGGTTAAAACTGGCTTAATATGGTTTAAACTGGTCAAAACCAGATTATAAACTGATTTATACCGGTGTAAGCAGGTCTAAACTGGTTTTAACTGGTATAAACTGGTTTACAAAGGTTTAAACTGGTTTATACTAGTTCAAACTGGTTGAAGTTTTTTAACAGGTCTAAACTTGTTTTAACTAGTTTATAAACTGGTTTAAAACTTTTTAACTGGCTTAAACTGGCTTAAACTGGTTTAAACCAGGCCTAAACAGGTCTTAACTGTTTTAAACTAGTTTATTAACTGTTTTACACTGGTTTAAACTGGTTTACACAGGTCTAAACTGGTTTAAGCTAGTTTATAAACTGGTTTATACCTTTGTAAACAGGTCTAAACTGGTTCTAAATGGCATAAACTGGTTTACACAGGTCTAAACAGGTTTAAACTGGTTTATACTAGTTCAAACTGGTTTAAACTGGTCTACTCATGTCTAAACTGGTTTACTCATGTCTAAACTGGTTTAAGGTAGTTTATAGACTGGTTTATACTAGTTCAAACTGGTTTAAACCGGTTAAAACTGGCTTAATCTGGTTTAAACTGGTCAAAACTAGATTATAAACTGGTTTATACCGGTGTAAACAGGTCTAAACTGGTTTTAACTGGTATAAACTGGTTTACACAGGTCTAAACTGGTTTAAACTGGTTTATACTAGTTCGAACTAGTTGAAATTTTTTTAACAGGTCTAAACTGGGTTAAACTAGTTTATTAACTGTGATACACTGGTTTAAACTTGTTTATACTAGTTCAAACTGGTTTAAACTGGTTTACACAGGTCTAAACTGGTTTAAGCTAGTTTATAAACTGGTTTACACCGGTGTAAACAGGTCCAAACTGGTTCTAAATGGTATAAACTGGTTTACACAGGTCTAAACCGGTGTAAACTGGTTTGTACTAGTTCAAACTGGTTTAAACCGGTTAAAACTGGCTTAATCTGGTTTAAACTGGTCAAAACTAGATTATAAACTGGTTTATACCGGTGTAAACAGGTCTAAACTGGTTTTAACTGTTAAAACCGTTTTAAATGTTTAAAACTGTTTTAACTGTCTAAACTGGTTTTAACTGTTTTCTGGTTTAAACTAGTTTAAACCAGGCCTAAAAAGGTCTAAACTGGTTTAAACTAGTTTATTAACTGTTTTACACTGGTTTAACCTGATCTATACTAGTTCAAACTGGTTTAAACTGGTCTACTCATGTCTAAACTGGTTTACTCATGTCTAAACTGGTTTAACGTAGTTTATAAACTGGTTTATACTAGTTCAAACTGGTTTAAACCGGTTAAAACTGGCTTAATCTGGTTTAAACTGGTTAAAACTAGATTATAAACTGGTTTATACCGGTGTTAACAGGTCTAAAATGGTTTTAACTGGTATAAACTAGTTCAAACTGGTTTAAATTTTTTTAACAGGTCTAAACTGGTTTAAACTAGTTTATTAACTGTGTTACACTGGTTTAAACTTGTTTATACTAGTTCAAACTGGTTTAAACTGGTTTACACAGGTCTAAACTGGTTTAAGCTAGTTTATAAACTGGTTTATGCCGGTGTAAACAGGTCTAAACTGGTTCTAAATGGTATAAACTGGTTTACACAGGTCTAAACTGGTTTAAACTGGTTTAAGCCGGTTAAAACTGGCTTAATCTGGTTTGAACTGGTCAAAACTAGATTATAAACTGGTTTATACCGGTGTAAACAGGTCTAAACTGGTTTTAACTGCTATAAACTGGTTTACACAAATCTAAACTGGTTTAAACTGGTTGATACTAGTTCAAACTGGTTGAAATTTTTTTATCAGGTCTAAACTTGTTCAAACTAGTTTATTAACTGGTTTAAAACGTTTTTAACTGGCTTAAACTGGTTTAAACCAGGCCTAAACAGGTCTAAACTGGTTTAAACTAGTTTATTAACTGTTTTACACTGGTTTAAACTTGTTTATACTAGTTCAAACTGGTTTAAACTGGTTTACACAGGTCTAAACTGGTTTAAGCGAGTTCATAAACTGGTTTATACCGGTGTAAACAGGTCTAAACTGGTTTAAGCTAGTTCATAAACTGGTTTATACCGGTGTAATCAGGTCTAAACTGGTTCTAAATGGTATAAACTGGTTTACACAGGTCTAAACTGGTATATACTGGTTTATACTAGTTCAAACTGGTTTAAATTTTTTTTAACAGGTCTAAGCTTGTTTAAGCTAGTTTATAAACTGGTTTAAACCGTTTTTAACTGGCTTAAACTGGTTTAAACCAGGCCTAAAAAGGTCTAAACTGGTTTAAACTAGTTTATTAACTGTGTTACACTGGTTTAAACTTGTTTATACTAGTTCAAACTGGTTTAAACTGGTTTACACAGGTCTAAACTGGTTTAAGCTAGTTTATAAACTGGTTTATACCGGTGTAAACAGGTCTAAACTGGTTCTTAATGGTATAAACTGGTTTACACAGTCCTAAACTGGTTATTTTACATGCAATTTCTATGAAATTTCCTTGAAATTTGCTTGTAATTTTACCTGAAATTTCCTCGAAATCTTATTTAAATTACACTGAAATTTCATTGAAATTTCGTTGACATATGCTTGTAAGTTTACCTGAAATTTCAATGAAATTTACTTGAAATTTGCTTGTAATTTTACCTGAAATTTTCTCGAAATCTTATTGAAATTACACTGAAATTTCAATGAAATTTCCTTTAAATTTGCTTTTAATTTTACCTGAAATTTCCTCGAAATCTTATTTAAATTACAATGAAATTTCATTGAAATTTCGTTGAAATATGCTTGTAATTTTACCTCAAATTTCAATGAAATTTCTTTGAAATTTGCTTGTGATTTTACCTGAAATTTCAATGAAATTTCCTTTTAATTTGCTTGTAATTTTACCTGAAATTTCCTCTAAATCTTATTGAAATTACACTGAAATTTCATTGAAATTTCGTTGAAATATGCTTGTAATTTTACCTGAAATTTCAATGAAATTTACTTGAAATTTGCTTGTAATTTTACCTGAAATTTCCTCGAAATCTTATTGAAATTACACTGAAATTTCAATGAAATTTCCTTGAAATTTGCTTTTAATTTTACCTGAAATTTCCTCGAAATCTTATTTAAATTATTTCCTCGAAATTTTCCTCGAAATTATTTCCTCGAAATTTAAATTATTTCCTCGAAATCTTATGAAATTTCTTCGAAATCTTATTGAAATTACACAGAAACTTCAATGAAATTTCCTTGAAATTTGCTTGTAATTTTACCTGAAATTTCCTCGAAATCTTATTGAAATTACACTGAAATTTCATTGAAACTTCGTTGAAATATGCTTGTAATTTTACCTGAAATTTCAATAAAATTTCCTTAAAATTTGCTTGTAATTTTACCAGAATTTCCTCAAAATCTTATTGAAATTACACTGAAACTTCAATGAAATTTAATTGAAATTTGCTTGTAATTTTACCTGAAATTTCCTCAAAATCTAATTGAAATTACACTGAAATTTCATTGAAATTTCGTTGAAATATGCTTGTAATTTTACCTGAAATTTCAAAGAAATTTACTTGAAATTTGCTTGTAATTTTACCTGAAATTTCCTCGAAATCTGATTGAAATTACACTGAAATTTCATTGAAATTTCGTTGAAATATGCTTGTAATTTTACCTGAAATTTCATTGAAATTTCGTTGAAATATGCTTGTAATTTTACCTGAAATTTCAATGAAATTTACTTGAAATTTGCTTGTAATTTTACCTGAAATTTCCTCGAAATCTGATTGAAATTACACTGAAATTTCATTGAAATTTCGTTGAAATATGCTTGTAATTTTACCTGAAATTTCAATGAAATTTCATTGAAATTTGCTTGTAATTTTACCTGAAATTTCCTCGAAATCTGATTGAAATTACACTGAAATTTAATTGAAATTTCGTTGAAATATGCTTGTAATTTAACCTGAAATTTCCTTCAAATTTGCTTGTAATTTTACCTGAAATTTCCTCGAAATCTTACTCAAATTACACTGAAATTTCATTGAAATTTCGTTGAAATATGCATGTAATTTTACCTGAAATTTCAATAAAATTTCCTTGAAATTTGCTTGTAATTTTACCTGAAATTTCCTCGAAATCTTATTGAACCTACAATGAAATTTCATTGAAATTTCCTTGAAATATGCTTGTAATTTTACCTGAAATTTCAATGAAATTTCCTTGAAATTTGCTTGTAATTTTACCTGAAATTTCCTTGAAATCTTATTGAAATTACACTGAAATTTCATTGAAATTTCGTTGAAATATGCTTGTAATTTTACCTGAAATTTAAATGAAATTTCCTTGAAATTTGCTTGTAATTTTACCTGACCTGACCTGACCTTACCTGACCTGACCTGACCAGACCTATTTGACCTGACCTCACCTGACCTCACCTCACTTGACCTTACTTGACCTTACTTGACCTCACCTGACCTCACCTGACCTCACCTGACCTCACCTGACCTCACCTGACCTCACCTCAAATTTTACCTGAAATTTCAATGAAATTTGCTTGTAATTTTACATGAAATTTCCTAGAAATCTTATTGAAATTACACTGAAATTTCATTGAAATTTCGTTGAAATATGCTTGTAATTTTACCTGAAATTTCTATGAAATTTCCTTGAAATTTGCTTGTAATTTTACCTGAAATTTCCTCGAAATCTTATTAAAATTACAGTGAAATTTCATTGAAATATACTTGTAATTTTACATGAAATTTCAATGAAATTTCCTTGGAATTTCCTTGGAATTTCAATGAAATTTGCTTGTTATTTTAACTGAAATTTCCTCAAAATCTTATTGAAATTACACTGAAATTTCATTGAAATTTCGTTGAAATATGCTTGTAATTTTACCTGAAATTTCAATGAAATTTCCTTGAAATTTGCTTGTAATTTTACCTGAAATTTCCTTGAAATCTTATTTAAATTACAATGAAATTTCTTTGAAATTTCGTTGAAATATGCTTGTAATTTTACCTCAAATTTCAATGAAATTTCATTGAAATTTCGTTGAAATATGCTTGTAATTTTACCTGAAATTTAAATGAAATTTCCTTGAAATTTGCTTGTAATTTTACCTGACCTGACCTGACCTTACCTGACCTGACCTGACCAGACCTATTTGACCTGACCTCACCTGACCTCACCTGACCTCACCTCACTTGACCTTACTTGACCTTACTTGACCTCACCTGACCTCACCTGACCTCACCTGACCTCACCTGACCTCACCTGACCTCACCTGACCTCACCTCAAATTTTACCTGAAATTTCAATGAAATTTGCTTGTAATTTTACATGAAATTTCCTAGAAATCTTATTGAAATTACACTGAAATTTCATTGAAATTTCGTTGAAATATGCTTGTAATTTTACCTGAAATTTCAATGAAATTTCCTTGAAATTTGCTTGTAATTTTACCTGAAATTTCCTTGAAATCTTATTGAAATTACACTGAAATTTCATTGAAATTTCGTTGAAATATGCTTGTAATTTTACCTGAAATTTCAATGAAATTTCCTTGAAATTTGCTTGTAATTTTACCTGAAATTTCCTCGAAATTTTATTGAAATTACACTGAAATTTCATTGAAATTTCGTTGAAATATGCTTGTAATTTTACCTGAAATTTCAATGAAATTTCCTTGAAATTTGATTGTAATTTTACCTGAAATTTCAACGAAATTAATTTGAAATTTGCATGTAATTTAACCTGAAATTTCCTCGAAATCTTTTTGAAATTAGACTGAAACTTCAATGAAATTTCCTTGAAATTTGCTTGTAATTTTACCTGAAATTTCCTCGAAATCTTATTGAAATTACACTGAAATTTCATTGAAATTTTGTTGAAATATGCTTGTAATTTTACCTCAAATTTCAATGAAATTTCCTTGAAATTTGCTTGTAATTTTACCTGAAATTTCTTCGAAATCTTATTGAAATTACGCTGAAACTTCAATGAAATTTAATTGAAATTTGCTTGTAATTTTATCTGAAATTTCCTCGAAATCTTATTGAAATTGCACTGAAGTTTCATTGAAATTTCGTTGAAATATGCTTGTTATTTTACCTGAAATTTCAATGAAATTTCATTGAAATTTGCTTGTAATTTTATCTGAAATTTCCTCGAAATCTTATTGAAATTACACTGAAATTTCATTGAAATTTCGTTGAAATATGCTTGTTATTTTACCTTAAATTTCAATGAAATTTCCTTGAAATTTGCTTGTAATTTAACCTGAAATTTCAATGAAATTTCCTTGAAATTTGCTTGTAATTTTACCTGAAATTTCCTTGAAATCTTATTGAAATTACACTGAAATTTCATTGAAATTTCGTTGAAATATGCTTGTAATTTTACCTCAAATTTCAATGAAATTCCCTTGAAATTTGCTTGTAATTTTACCTGAAATTTCCTCGTAATCTTATTGAAATTACACTGAAATTTCATTGAAATTTCGTTGAAATATGCTTGTAATTTTACCTCAAATTTCAATGAAATTTCCTTGAAATTTGCTTGTAATTTTACCTGAAATTTCTTCGAAATCTTATTGAAATTACACTGAAACTTCAATGAAATTTCCTTGCAATTTGCTTGTAATTTTATCTGAAATTTCTTCGAAATCTTATTGAAATTACTCTGAAATTTCATTGAAATTTCGTTGAAATATGCTTGTAATTTTACCTGAAATTTCAAAGAAATTTCCTTGAAATTTGCTTGTAATTTTACCTGAAATTTCCTCGAAATCTTATTGAAATTACACTGAAATTTCATTGAAATTTCGTTGAAATATGCTTGTAATTTTACCTCAAATTTCAATGAAATTTCATTGAAATTTACTTGTAATTTTATCTTAAATTTCCTCGAAATCTTATTGAAATTACACTGAAATTTCATTGAAACTTCGTTGAAATATGCTTGTAATTTTACCTGAAATTTCAATGAAATTTCTTTGAAATTTGCTTGTAATTTTATCTGAAATTTCCTCGAAATCTTATTGAAATTACACTGAAATTTCATTGAAATTTCGTTGAAATATGCTTGTAATTTTACCTGAAATTTCAATGAAATTTCATTGAAATTTACTTGTAATTTTCTCTTAAATTTCCTCGAAATCTTATTGAAATTACACTGATATTTCAATGAAATTTCGTTGAAATATGCTTGTAATTTTACCTGAAATTTCAATGAAATTTCCTTGAAATTTGCTTGTAATTTTACCTGAAATTTCTTCGAAATCTTATTGAAATTACACAGAAACTTCAATGAAATTTCCTTGAAATTTGCTTGTAATTTTACCTGAAATTTCGTCGAAGTCTTATTGAAATTACACTGAAATTTCATTGAAATTTCGTTGAAATATGCTTGTAATTTAACCTGAAATTTCAAAGAAATTTCCTTGAAATTTACTTGTAATTTTATCTTAAATTTCCTCGAAATCTTATTGAAATTACACTGAAATTTCATTGAAATTTCTTTGAAATATGCTTGTAATTTTACCTGAAATTTCCTCGAAATCTTATTGAAATTACACTGAAATTTCATTGAAATTTCGTTGAAATATGCTTGTAATTTTACCTCAAATTTCAATGAAATTTCCTTGAAATTTGCTTGTAATTTTACCTGAAATTTCTTCGAAATCTTATTGTAATTACACTGAAACTTCAATGAAATTTCCTTGAATTTTGCTTGTAATTTTATCTGAAATTTCCTCGAAATCTTATTGAAATTACACTGAAATTTCATTGAAATTTCGTTGAAATATGCTTGTAATTTTACCTGAAATTTCAATGAAATTTCATTGAAATTTGCTTGTAATTTAACCTGAAATTTCAATGAAATTTCCTTGAAATTTGCTTGTAATTTTACCTGAAATTTCCTCGTAATCTTATTGAAATTACACTGAAATTTCATTGAAATTTCGTTGAAATATGCTTGTAATTTTACCTCAAATTTCAATGAAATTTCCTTGAAATTTGCATGTAATTTTAACTGAAATTTCTTCGAAATCTTATTGAAATTACACTGAAACTTCAATGAAATTTCCTTGCAATTTGCTTGTAATTTTATCTGAAATTTCTTCGAAATCTTATTGAAATTACACTGAAATTTCATTGAAATTTCGTTGAAATATGCTTGTAATTTTACCTGAAATTTCAATGAAATTTCTTTGAAATTTGCTTGTAATTTTACCTGAAATTTCCTCGAAATCTTATTGAAATTACACTGAAATTTCATTGAAATTTCGTTGAAATATGCTTGTAATTTTACCTGAAACTTCAATGAAATTTCCTTGAAATATGCTTGTAATTTTACCTGAAATTTCCGCGAAATCTTATTGAAATTACACTGAAATTTCATTGAAATTTCGTTGAAATATGCTTGTAATTTTAACTGAAATTTCAAAGAAATTTCCTTGAAATTTGCTTGTAATTTTACCTGAAATTTCCTCGAAATCTTATTGAAATTACCCTGAAATTTCATTGAAATTTCGTTGAAATATGCTTGTAATTTTACCTGAAATTTCAATGAAATTTCCTTGAAATTTGCTTGTAATTTTACCTGAAATTTCTTCGAAATCTTACTGAAATTACACAGAAACTTCAATGAAATTTCCTTGAAATTTGCTTGTAATTTTACCTGAAATTTCCTCGAAATCTTATTTAAATTACAATGAAATTTCTTTGAAATTTCGTTGAAATATGCTTGTAATTTTACCTGAAATTTCAATGAAATTTCATTGAAAATTACTTGTAATTTTATCTTAAATTTCCTCGAAATCTTATTGAAATTAGACTGAAACTTCAATGAAATTTCCTTGAAATTTGCTTGTAATTTTACCTGAAATTTCGTCGAAATCTTATTGAAATTATACTGAAATTTCATTGAAATTTCGTTGAAATATGCTTGTAATTTTACCTGAAATTTCAATGACATTTCCTTGAAATTTTCTTGTAATTTTACCTGAAATTTCCTTGAAATCTTATTGAAATTACACTGAAATTTCATTGAAATTTCGTTGAAAAATGCTTGTAATTTTACCTCAAATTTCAATGAAATTTCCTTGAAATTTCCTTGTAATTTTACCTGAAATTTCCTCGTAATCTTATTGAAATTACACTGAAATTTCATTGAAATTTTGTTGAAATATGCTTGTAATTTTACCTGAAATTTCAAAGAAATTTCCTTGAAATTTGCTTGTAATTTTACCTGAAATTTCCTCGAAATCTTATTGAAATTACACTGAAATTTCATTGAAATTTCGTTGAAATATGCTTGTAATTTTACCTGAAATGTCAATGAAATTTCCTTGAAATTTGCTTGTAATTTTACCTGAAATTTCTTCGAAATCTTACTGAAATTACACAGAAACTTCAATGAAATTTCCTTGAAATTTGCTTGTAATTTTACCTGAAATTTCGTCGAAATCTTATTGAAATTACACTGAAATTTCATTGAAATTTCGTAGAAATATGCTTGTAATTTTACCTGAAATTTCAAAGAAATTTCCTTTGTATTTGCTTGTAATTTTACCTGAAATTTCCTCGAAATCTTATTGAAATTACACTGAAATTTCATTGAAATTTCGTTGAAATATGCTTGTAATTTTACCTCAAATTTCAATGAAATTCCCTTGAAATTTGCTTGTAATTTTACCTGAAATTTCCTCGTAATCTTATTGAAATTACACTGAAATTTCATTGAAATTTCGTTGAAATATGCTTGTAATTTTACCTCAAATTTCAATGAAATTTCCTTGAAATTTGCTTGTAATTTTACCTGAAATTTCTTCGAAATCTTACTGAAATTACACAGAAACTTCAATGAAATTTCCTTGAAATTTGCTTGTAATTTTACCTGAAATTTCCTCGAAATCTTATTTAAATTACAATGAAATTTCTTTGAAATTTCGTTGAAATATGCTTGTAATTTTACCTGAAATTTCAATGAAATTTCATTGAAAATTACTTGTAATTTTATCTTAAATTTCCTCGAAATCTTATTGAAATTACACTGAAATTTCATTGAAATTTCGTTGAAATATGCTTGTAATTTTACCTGAAATTTCAATGAAATTTCCTTGAAATTTGCTTGTAATTTTACCTGAAATTTCCTCGAAATCTTATTGAAATTAGACTGAAACTTCAATGAAATTTCCTTGAAATTTGCTTGTAATTTTACCTGAAATTTCGTCGAAATCTTATTGAAATTATACTGAAATTTCATTGAAATTTCGTTGAAATATGCTTGTAATTTTACCTGAAATTTCAATGACATTTCCTTGAAATTTTCTTGTAATTTTACCTGAAATTTCCTTGAAATCTTATTGAAATTACACTGAAATTTCATTGAAATTTCGTTGAAAAATGCTTGTAATTTTACCTCAAATTTCAATGAAATTTCCTTGAAATTTCCTTGTAATTTTACCTGAAATTTCCTCGTAATCTTATTGAAATTACACTGAAATTTCATTGAAATTTTGTTGAAATATGCTTGTAATTTTACCTGAAATTTCAAAGAAATTTCCTTGAAATTTGCTTGTAATTTTACCTGAAATTTCCTCGAAATCTTATTGAAATTACACTGAAATTTCATTGAAATTTCGTTGAAATATGCTTGTAATTTTACCTGAAATGTCAATGAAATTTCCTTGAAATTTGCTTGTAATTTTACCTGAAATTTCTTCGAAATCTTACTGAAATTACACAGAAACTTCAATGAAATTTCCTTGAAATTTGCTTGTAATTTTACCTGAAATTTCGTCGAAATCTTATTGAAATTACACTGAAATTTCATTGAAATTTCGTAGAAATATGCTTGTAATTTTACCTGAAATTTCAAAGAAATTTCCTTGAAATTTGCTTGTAATTTTACCCTGAAATTTCCTCGAAATCTTATTGAAATTACACTGAAATTTCATTGAAATTTCGTTGAAATATGCTTGTAATTTTACCTCAAATTTCAATGAAATTCCCTTGAAATTTGCTTGTAATTTTACCTGAAATTTCCTCGTAATCTTATTGAAATTACACTGAAATTTCATTGAAATTTCGTTGAAATATGCTTGTAATTTTACCTCAAATTTCAATGAAATTTCCTTGAAATTTGCTTGTAATTTTACCTGAAATTTCTTCGAAATCTTATTGAAATTACACTGAAACTTCAATGAAATTTCCTTGCAATTTGCTTGTAATTTTATCTGAAATTTCTTCGAAATCTTATTGAAATTACTCTGAAATTTCATTGAAATTTCGTTGAAATATGCTTGTAATTTTACCTGAAATTTCAATGAAATTTCATTGAAATTTACTTGTAATTTTATCTTAAATTTCCTCGAAATCTTATTGAAATTACACTGAAATTTCATTGAAACTTCGTTGAAATATGCTTGTAATTTTACCTGAAATTTCAATGAAATTTCTTTGAAATTTGCTTGTAATTTTATCTGAAATTTCCTCGAAATCTTATTGAAATTACACTGAAATTTCATTGAAATTTCGTTGAAATATGCTTGTAATTTTACCTCAAATTTCAATGAAATTTCCTTGAAATTTGCTTGTAATTTTACCTGAAATTTCTTCGAAATCTTATTGAAATTACACTGAAACTTCAATGAAATTTAATTGAAATTTGCTTGTAATTTTATCTGAAATTTCCTCGAAATCTTATTGAAATTGCACTGAAATTTCATTGAAATTTCGTTGAAATATGCTTGTTATTTTACCTGAAATTTCAATGAAATTTCATTGAAATTTGCTTTAATTTTATCTGAAATTTCCTCGAAATCTTATTGAAATTACACTGAAATTTCATTGAAATTTCGTTGAAATATGCTTGTTATTTTACCTTAAATTTCAATGAAATTTCCTTGAAATTTGCTTGTAATTTAACCTGAAATTTCAATGAAATTTCCTTGAAATTTGCTTGTAATTTTACCTGAAATTTCCTTGAAATCTTATTGAAATTACACTGAAATTTCATTGAAATTTCGTTGAAATATGCTTGTAATTTTACCTCAAATTTCAATGAAATTCCCTTGAAATTTGCTTGTAATTTTACCTGAAATTTCCTCGTAATCTTATTGAAATTACACTGAAATTTCATTGAAATTTCGTTGAAATATGCTTGTAATTTTACCTCAAATTTCAATGAAATTTCCTTGAAATTTGCTTGTAATTTTACCTGAAATTTCTTCGAAATCTTATTGAAATTACACTGAAACTTCAATGAAATTTCCTTGCAATTTGCTTGTAATTTTATCTGAAATTTCTTCGAAATCTTATTGAAATTTCGTTGAAATATGCTTGTAATTTTACCTGAAATTTCAAAGAAATTTCCTTGAAATTTGCTTGTAATTTTACCTGAAATTTCCTCGAAATCTTATTGAAATTACACTGAAATTTCATTGAAATTTCGTTGAAATATGCTTGTAATTTTACCTCAAATTTCAATGAAATTTCATTGAAATTTACTTGTAATTTTATCTTAAATTTCCTCGAAATCTTATGGAAATTACACTGAAATTTCATTGAAACTTCGTTGAAATATGCTTGTAATTTTACCTGAAATTTCAATGAAATTTCTTTGAAATTTGCTTGTAATTTTATCTGAAATTTCCTCGAAATCTTATTGAAATTACACTGAAATTTCATTGAAATTTCGTTGAAATATGCTTGTAATTTTACCTGAAATTTCAATGAAATTTCATTGAAATTTACTTGTAATTTTATCTTAAATTTCCTCGAAATCTTATTGAAATTACACTGAAATTTCAATGAAATTTCGTTGAAATATGCTTGTAATTTTACCTGAAATTTCAATTAAATTTCCTTGAAATTTGCTTGTAATTTTACCTGAAATTTCTTCGAAATCTTATTGAAATTACACAGAAACTTCAATGAAATTTCCTTGAAATTTGCTTGTAATTTTACCTGAAATTTCGTCGAAGTCTTATTGAAATTACACTGAAATTTCATTGAAATTTCGTTGAAATATGCTTGTAATTTAACCTGAAATTTCAAAGAAATTTCCTTGAAATTTGCTTGTAATTTTACCTGAAATTTCCTCGAAATCTTATTGAAATTACACTGAAACTTCAATGAAATTTCCTTGCAATTTGCTTGTAATTTTATCTGAAATTTCTTCGAAATCTTATTGAAATTACTCTGAAATTTCATTGAAATTTCGTTGAAATATTCTTGTAATTTTACCTGAAATTTCAAAGAAATTTCCTTGAAATTTGCTTGTAATTTTACCTGAAATTTCCTCGAAATCTTATTGAAATTACACTGAAATTTCATTGAAATTTCGTTGAAATATGCTTGTAATTTTACCTAAAATTTCAATGAAATTTCATTGAAATTTACTTGTAATTTTATCTTAAATTTCCTCGAAATCTTATGGAAATTACACTGAAATTTCATTGAAACTTCGTTGAAATATGCTTGTAATTTTACCTGAAATTTCAATGAAATTTCTTTGAAATTTGCTTGTAATTTTATCTGACATTTCCTCGAAATCTTATTGAAATTACACTGAAATTTCATTGAAATTTCGTTGAAATATGCTTGTAATTTTACCTGAAATTTCAATGAAATTTCATTGAAATTTACTTGTAATTTTATCTTAAATTTCCTCGAAATCTTATTGAAATTACACTGAAATTTCAATGAAATTTCGTTGAAATATGCTTGTAATTTTACCTGAAATTTCAATGAAATTTCCTTGAAATTTGCTTGTAATTTTACCTGAAATTTCTTCGAAATCTTATTGAAATTACACAGAAACTTCAATGAAATTTCCTTGAAATTTGCTTGTAATTTTACCTGAAATTTCGTCGAAGTCTTATTGAAATTACACTGAAATTTCATTGAAATTTCGTTGAAATATGCTTGTAATTTAACCTGAAATTTCAAAGAAATTTCCTTGAAATTTGCTTGTAATTTTACCTGAAATTTCCTCGAAATCTTATTGAAATTACACTGAAATTTCGTTGAAATTTCGTTGAAATATGCTTGTAATTTTACCTCAAATTTCAATGAAATTTCCTTGAAATTTGCTTGTAATTTTACCTGAAATTTCTTCGAAATCTTATTGAAATTACACTGAAACTTCAATGAAATTTCCTTGAAATTTGCTTGTAATTTTATCTGAAATTTCCTCGAAATCTTATTGAAATTACACTGAAATTTCATTGAAATTTCGTTGAAATATGCTTGTAATTTTACCTGAAATTTCAATGAAATTTCATTGAAATTTGCTTGTAATTTAACCTGAAATTTCAATGAAATTTCCTTGAAATTTGCTTGTAATTTTACCTGAAATTTCCTCGTAATCTTATTGAAATTACACTGAAATTTCATTGAAATTTCGTTGAAATATGCTTGTTATTTTACCTGAAATTTCAATGAAATTTCATTGAAATTTGCTTTAATTTTATCTGAAATTTCCTCGAAATCTTATTGAAATTACACTGAAATTTCATTGAAATTTCGTTGAAATATGCTTGTTATTTTACCTTAAATTTCAATGAAATTTCCTTGAAATTTGCTTGTAATTTAACCTGAAATTTCAATGAAATTTCCTTGAAATTTGCTTGTAATTTTACCTGAAATTTCCTTGAAATCTTATTGAAATTACACTGAAATTTCATTGAAATTTCGTTGAAATATGCTTGTAATTTTACCTCAAATTTCAATGAAATTCCCTTGAAATTTGCTTGTAATTTTACCTGAAATTTCCTCGTAATCTTATTGAAATTACACTGAAATTTCATTGAAATTTCGTTGAAATATGCTTGTAATTTTACCTCAAATTTCAATGAAATTTCCTTGAAATTTGCTTGTAATTTTACCTGAAATTTCTTCGAAATCTTATTGAAATTACACTGAAACTTCAATGAAATTTCCTTGCAATTTGCTTGTAATTTTATCTGAAATTTCTTCGAAATCTTATTGAAATTACTCTGAAATTTCATTGAAATTTCGTTGAAATATGCTTGTAATTTTACCTGAAATTTCAAAGAAATTTCCTTGAAATTTGCTTGTAATTTTACCTGAAATTTCCTCGAAATCTTATTGAAATTACACTGAAATTTCATTGAAATTTCGTTGAAATATGCTTGTAATTTTACCTCAAATTTCAATGAAATTTCATTGAAATTTGCTTGTAATTTTATCTTA